>JAWPHD010003712.1:0-208538 GCA_037043455.1 Cyrtodaria siliqua | reverse complement strand
CAACAATTTGGACATGCACAGTTTATGTTTTGTTTATGCAACGACGACAGTGAATTGGACATGCACAGTTTATGTTTTGTTTATGTAACGACGACAATGGACTGGACATGCACAGGACATGCACAGTTTAGGTTTTGTTTATGCAACGACGACAATGGATTGGACATGCACAGTTTAGGTTTTGTTTATGCAACGACGACAATGTATTGGACATCCACAGTTTAGGTTTTTATGCAACGACGACAATGGATTGGACATGCACAGTTGATGTGTTGTTTATGCAGCGACGACAATGGATTGGACATGCACAGTTTATGTTTTGTTTATGCAACGACGACAATAGATTGGACATGCACAGTTTATGTTTTGTTTATGCAACGACGACAATGGATTGGACATGCACAGTTTATATTTTGTTAATGCAACGACGACAATGGATTGGACATACATAGTTTATGTTTTGTTTATGTAAAGACGACAATGGATTGGACATACACAGTTTATGTGTTTTGTTTATGCAACGACGACAATGGATTGGACATACACAGTTTATGTTTTGTTTATGCAACGACGACAATGGATTGGACATGCACAGTTTATGTTTTGTTTATGCAACGACGACAATGGATTGGACATACACAGTTTATGTTTTGTTTATGCAACGACAACAGTGGATTGGACATGCACAGTTTATGTTTTGTTTATGCAACGACGACAGTGGATTGGACATGCACAGTTTATGTTTTGTTTATGCAACGACGACAGTGAATTGGACATGCACAGTTTATGTTTTGTTTATGCAACGACGACAATGAACTGGACATGCACAGTGTAGGTTTTGTTAATGCAACGACGACAATGAATTGGACATACACAGTTTATTTTTTGTTAATGCAACGACGACAATGAATTGGACATACACAGTTTATGTTTTGTTTATGCAACGACGGCAATGGATTGGACATGCACAGTTTATGTTTTGTCTATGCAACGACGACAATGGATTGGATAAGCACAGTTTATATTTTGTTTATGCAACGACGACAATGGATTGGACATGCACAGTTTATGTTTTGTTAATGCAACGACGACAATGAATTGGACATACACAGTTTATGTTTTGTTTATGCAACAATGAATTGGACATACACAGTTTTTGTTTTGTTTATGCAACAATGGATTGGACATACAGAGTTGATGTTTTGTTTATGCAACGACGGCAATGGATTGGATATGCATAGTTTATGTTTTGTTTATGCAACGACGACAATGGATTGGACATGCACAGTTTATTGTTTTTAATGCAACGACGACAATGGATTGGACACGCACAGTTTATGTTTTGTTTATGCAACGACGACAATGGATTGGACATGTACATTTTATGTTTTGTTGATGCAACGACGACAATGGATTGGACATGCACAGTTTATGTTTTGTTAATGCAACGACGACAATGTATTGGACATGCACAATTTATGTTTTATTAATGCAACGACGACAATGGATTGGACATGCACAGTTGATCTTTTGTTTATTCAACGACGACAACGGATTGGACATGCACAGTTTATGTTTTGTTTATGCAACGACGACAATGGATTGGACATGCACAGTTTATGTTTTGTTTATGCAACGACGACAATGGATTGGACATGCACAGTTTATGTTTTGTTTATGCAACGACGACAATGGATTGGACATGCACCGTTTATGTTTTGTTTATGCAACGACGACAATGGATTGGACATATACAGTATATGTTTTATTATTCAACGACGACAATGGATTGGACATACACAGTTCATGTTTTGTTTATGCAACGACGACAATGGATTGGACATGCACAGTTTATGTTTTGTTTATGCAACCACGACAATGGATGGGACGTACAAGGGTTTCTTACAAACATTTTTGAACATCAGGTGTAATTTAAAATGACATTCACAAATCTAGTTAAGTATCTAGTAGAATCTAAATGCATTTACATATTTGCAAACCGGACAAACGGTGGTATGTTGTTTTGTGGTAGTCGGACCAGTGCATTTTGTTGCAGACTGACCACTTCATTTTGTGGTAGTCTGACTGTTTCATTTTGGTAAATGTCTTATGTGATTGTAGGTTCGTATTTTATGTGAATGGTGAAAAGGTAACAACCACGGTTAAAGCAAATGATGGACAATGGAAACATGTGTGCGTAATCTGGTCGTCAAACAGGGGCTCATGGAAGATTTACATGGATGGAATACCTATGGACAGCGGCAGGAACTTGGGTAGTGGACAGGTTATCAAAGGTAATATTCGGTAATATTCTACCGTATATTACAGGAGGAATGCTTCTCTGAAATTGATGAATTTTATACAAATGTATGCAGTCTCGGTGAATGAATCTACTGATATTAATTTTGCCAAACCAATCATTTTACCTATGTTTTGATATTACTGTTTGTGTGCATGCTCATTTTATGGTAATAAAACACATATCCATATTGCTCGCACATCAATCTTTCTGATTAGTGGTATTACATCTGTCTAAATATACAGTTTGACGATTGAAAGGATATAGTTATGCACGGTGACATTTGTGTGAACGAGTTTAATTTTGAAAGTAAAACTGAAAATACTTCATAACATATACACAGGAATACTATCTATATGTGCATCATAATAGAAGTGTTTCTGATATATTTCATAATTATACTGTTAAAATGAACACACGTTTTTCACTGTCCCGTTTATTGTTATAACAATAGTGTAAGAGTGAGGTTTGGTACACCCTAGAACCTGGTCTTTTTTGCCACTGACCGTTCCAAGGCGGTAGCCCTATTGTATTGTCAACCCTTGTGTGTGTGTGATGTCTTGTTTTGCCTTTTATTAATCTTTATATATAGTTGTTCTTTGTTTCTTTGTGTGTTTGTGGTTGACTGTCGTTCTTAAATGCTACTTTTCCTGTTTGATTTTTATATCTACTTATAACATGTAATCATAATGCGCTACTCATGTGTTACATTTGTATACACATATAGTATGGGGCTACATAATAACAGTATCATATTTACAGGTGGTGGACAATTTGTGATCGGCCAAGAGCAAGACAGTCTCGGTGGAGGCTTTTCCAGTCCAGAATCATTTATAGGCCAACTCAGTCAGTTAAATGTGTGGAGCCGTGAACTCTCGTTAGAGGACATTGAATCTCTCAGACTCACTTGTAAAAAACAGCTCGGTGATGTGATAGCTTGGCCAGATATATCCGGCAAATTTCAAGGGGGAGTTTCGGACAGCCCTGTTGAATTTTGTAAAGGTAAAAAATATCGTAGGCGGAATTTCAGGCGCACATGTTTGCCTCTGAAATGCAGATAATACTAATAATACTATCACCTACCTTTTGTAATGGATTCATCATGTAATTGCTTTATTATTTAAGCTCGCTATGTTATAATGTCGTCATGTTATGTATACTGTCGATCACATACGGCAGTTTACAGTTAGCTTTTGCTACTAAGAATGCTATTTGCAAGACGTAATGCATACACCATATTTTGGCTGTTGAAGAATTAGCGACGAATATAGACTTTGGCAATGCTATTTCAGTTACATTTAGTTCACGCATCAATGGCTGTATTGTATTCTGTGAAGTATTGGAGACGGTAGATCAACCTTTGTTGCGCTTGTCTATGACACAGTAGATCAACCTTTATTGCGCTCGTCTATGACACAGTAGATCAACCTTTATTGCGCTTGTCTATGCCACAGTAGGTCAACCTTTATTGCGCTTGTCTATGACACAGTAGATCAACCTTTATTGTCATGTTTCATTGTGATTATAATTATGTAGATGCATGAATGTTTTCTGTTGAAAATTATTGTACTTGCTTTTCTATAACATTCGGAAAATAAACCTTGTTAAGTTATTGGTTGTCTTGATTGTTAGAGTTATTAATATACTTATGCTACTATAAATAGACATGGGTTACCATACAGATATACACTACTCAACTTTTGTAATCGGTCACCCAATTTTCTTTTGAAAATAACACGAATACTAAAAACTGGGAAATCACCGAAACACATACCAATATTGTATTAAGTTTATCAAAAAGGGTTTTAGTCCAATCAAGGCAGATTAAGTTTTATAAATCGCTAGCGATATTTGTTAAAAGACGCCAGTTAAAATTTCAAATGAAAATATGAATTATTAAAATATATATAATTCTTTGAAATGTGACCGATTATAAAAGTTGTGTAGTGTATATACGGGTTACTGTAAATAGACACGTTTAATATATAAAAATAATGAGTTACTACACATAGACCTGAGTTATTAATATACTTGTGCTACTAATCAATAAACATGTGTTACTATAAATATATGTATATATGGATTACTGTAAATAGGCACGTTTAATATATAAAAATAATGGGTTACTATACATAGACATGGGTTACTATACATAGACATGGCTTACTATACATAGACATGGGTTACTATACATAGACATGGCTTACTATACATAGACATGGCTTACTATACATAGAATGGCTTACTGTACATAGACATGGCTTACTATACATAGACATGGGTTATTATACATAGACATGGATTACTATACATAGACATGGCTTACTATACATAGACATGGATTACTATACATAGACATGGCTTACTATACATATATATGGCTTACTATACATAGACATGGGTTACTATACATAGACATGGATTACTATACATAGACATGGCTTACTATACATAGACATGGCTTACTATACATAGACATGGCTTACTATACATAGACATGGCTTACTATACATAGACATGGATTACTATACATAGACATGGCTTACTATACATATATATGGCTTACTATACATAGACATGGCTTACTATACATAGACATGGCTTACTATACATAGACATGGCTTACTATACATAGACATGGATTACTATACATAGACATGGCTTACTATACATATATATGGCTTACTATACATAGACATGGCTTACTATACATAGACATGGATTACTATACATACACATGGCTTACTATACATAGACATGGCTTACTATACATAGACATGGCTTACTATACATAGACATGGGTTACTATACATAGACATGGATTACTATACATATATATGGCTTACTATACATAGACATGGCTTACTATACATAGACATGGGTTACTATACATAGACATGGATTACTATACATAGACATGGCTTACTATACATATATATGGCTTACTATACATAGACATGGGTTACTATACATAGACATGGCTTACTATACATAGACATGGGTTACTATACATAGACATGGCTTACTATACATAGACATGGCTTACTATACATATATATGGCTTACTATACATAGACATGGGTTAATATACATAGACATGGCTTACTATACATAGACATGGCTTACTATACATAGACATGGCTTACTATACATAGACATGGCTTACTATACATAGACATGGCTTACTATACATACACATGGCTTACTATACATATATATGGCTTACTATACATAGACATGGGTTAATATACATAGACATGGCTTACTATACATAGACATGGCTTACTATACATAGACATGGCTTACTATACATAGACATGGCTTACTATACATACACATGGGTTACTATACATAGACATGGGTTACTATATATAGACATGGGTTACTATACATAGGCATGGGTTACTATACATAGACATGGGTTACTATACATAGACATGGGTCATAGACGTGGGTGACTATACATACACATGGCTTACTATACATAGACACGGGTTACTATATATACACATGGGTTACTATACTCAGACGTGGGTTACTATACACAGACGTGGCCATGGGTTACTATACATACACATGGCTTACTATACATAGACATGGGTTACTATACATACACATTGGTTACTATACACAGACATGGGTTACTATACATACACATGGGTTACTATACATATACATGGGTTACTATACACAGACGTGGGTTACTATACACAGACCTGGGTTACTATGCATAGACATGGGTTACTATACATATACATTGGTTACTATACACATACATGGGCTACTATACATAGATATGGGTTACTATACATAGACGTGGGTTACTATACACAGACGTGGGTTACTATAAACACACATGGCTTACTGTACATAGACATGGGTTACTATAAAAACACATGGCTTACTATACATACACATGGGTTACAATACATAGACGTGGGTTACTATACACAGACGTGGGTTACTATACACAGACATAGGTTACTATACATACACATGGCTTACTATACATATACATGGGTTACTATACATAGACATGGGTTACTATACATAGACATGGCTTACTGTACAAATACATGGTTTACTATACATAGACATGGGTTACATGAACATGGGTTACTATACATAGACGTGGGTTACTAAACATAGACATGGGTTTCTATACACAGACATGGGTCAGACATGGCTTACTATACATAGACATGGGTTACTGTACATAGACATGACTTACTATACATATACATGGCTTACTGTACATAGATATGGCTTACTATACATAGACATGTGTTACTATACATAGACATGACTTACTATACATATACATGGCTTACTGTACATAGATATGGCTTACTATACATAGACATGGGTTACTATACATAGACATGGCTTACTGTACATAGACATGGGTTACTATACATAGACATGTGTTACTATACATATACATGGCTTACTGTACATAGATATGGCTTACTATACATATACATGGCTTACTGTACATAGATATGGCTTACTATACATAGACATGGCTTACTGTACATAGACATAGGTTACTATACATAGACATGGCTAACACACGATTCGCGTCTGTTAAAGACACTCGCCACAGCCACTTTACAGTTATGCTCGTAGCGCACAATGAATGAATGAATGGTGTTTTACAGCACGTCGACACATAAATAGGTCATATTGTGCGAAAAAAATGACGAAAGATGAAGAAATTAAGTAGTAATTAAACATTAATGTAAATATATAAAGATAAAACTATTAAAAAGTAAAGGATGATATTGTAGTAATATAAACTATATAATTATGTAAATCAACAAATGCCCGTGAACGGGTATATAAACAAGTAAATATATATAAGAACACATTATAATGATTTATAATAGTCTGATTTCTTTTAGGAAATCTAAAACAGGACTAAAATCTATAGTATCAAATAACTCTTTCATAGTTATATCATTGTAGTACCTTTGACCCATAGGATTTCCAACAAGATGTGTTTGACCGTTAACGGTGCAAAGCAGGGTATACATTCTGCTAGTTAGTTGCTCAGCTTGTAATACATATGAATGAGTATATAACGAGTACACACATGACACCCAGACATAAAGCCGCCTAGAGCAAAGAATATTGCCATTAACGAGGGCGGAACTATAAACCTCGGAGAATTAGTGAATAATAATGTGTTATATCTGATATGCTTTACTATTGTCCAGATATTGTTGGATTATAACTACACACACGTTGTCCATCAGTTTACCAGTGCTGGTAACACAAAATTACTCGCACGGAATGACGGTATATCTGCTTTGCTTTACCATTGATCTAATACTGGTAATTGCATACTGTTTTGTGCTTATTTACGGTCTTTTTATTTGTTTTGCATGTATGAAACCACAACCACGTTTGCCTTTAAATAAAGAACATAAAACTATGTTTCATATAAGTTCCAAGCTTTTAGGATATATGTATATATAGTATAGCATCGTGCACTCTGGCTGTTATATAACCCACTGCCTGTTTGGCAGATGACATTGAAAAACAACGTACCTCGACTCACACGTCCACTTTGAGAAGATAAAAGATGAATTTTGATAACTACGCACGTAAGTGGTTTATCTCTTTGATGTTGATAACAAGTAAACGTGCATGCATGCACGGACTTACGTCTAAAAATTGAAAGCAAGAAGCAGTTTGTTTATCGTTAAATATCAGAGAAGCTATAAAATTACATTTTGTTTATTAAATACAAGATACTCCCGGCATAACGTGGTCCGAGTATTAACTTGCATACCCCATCCAAACCCTGGGGTATGAAATAAACCCTAATTTTGGCTTAGAATATTTGCATATTGTAAAATTAAAATTTAAAGTTAAGTTTAAACAGGTTATCGCAATTTTCCAGTAACAAAATGTGTTTAAACATGTTTTATTGTATAGACGTTATAAAATCCTGCTTATATAAGCTTTACCATCGTTTAATGGAATTAAGGCCGGACCAGGGTAAAAAACTAAATTGTTTTATGAAGGTCTAATTTGATTTACAAACTTCGTAAGATCCTTGTCATGATCACTTTCATACTATCTGCGTTAAACTTGTTAAACAGGTTTATCAAAAGAGGTTATGACCCTATCATTTTGCAACGCACTGCATGCTTGGCGGTGGACCCACTATGCTTTCCTCTTCAATTGTGCGATGACCGGACAGGATGTGGACCACCTAAAGCCCTAAAGGACGGTGACGTTTGATGTGTGTCTGCAATCTTGTCTTGTCGGTTTATTCTCTTGTTGCTCTGGCTTCTGGTTTTTGTAGAGCATCTTTGTGTTTTACTTCAATTGACTATTAATGCTGCCTTGCTGGTTAGAGAATAGTTCATGGCGGGGATTTCTTTATTTACACTGTCCCGTTTTATTGGGATGACAGTAGGATGAGTGTGAAGTTTGGTGCACCCTAGAACCTGGTTTAAACCGTTCCAAGGCGGTTGCCCTATTGTCAACCCTTTTTGTATTAGTGACGTCATATGCCGTATTCTTTATTAACATGGCCATTCATGTTTGTCGTTTTGCCTCTTTTGGGGTTTACTGTATTCTGTGAAAGCTGCATTTCATGTTCGACTTTTATACTTATTTTTTTATATTAAACCAATTATTCGCCAGAATGTCCGGAACCGGCATCCATAGATTACGGGTCCGTGGAGAAAATAGGGCTGTTTGCTGGTGCCGTAACAACGTACTCGTGTTCGAGGGGGTTCAATGTAGCCGGTCGAAGGGAGAGACAGTGCTTGGTCACAGGAGAGTGGGAGGGTACTGCACCTACATGTGAAAGTATGTATTGTTAGTGTGTGTATTTAGTTATGTATAGGTGGTCCTTGGATATAATACAATTAATACTGAAAAGAGAGTCTCTTTAAAGAAACAAACACAAACAAGAGAGAACAGTAGCAGACTCTATTTAATTGTGTCTGTTCATGAGAAGTAATATAAGGTGCAACATGTCTCACTTCCATTAACATCGGCTTAACCGGTATTCTACTTTAAGGCCACACAGATTGAGATTGATGATTCCACATTACAGTAAGTAATAACACTACTGATTTATAAGTCGGGTGGCCTTTTTTGCCGCCACATCATTAGTGTAAATTCAATTCCAACATTTCAGAAGTCGTGCTTGGGTTACAAACGTGTATAATTGATAGACCAGTAATATGTAAGCATACGTGTTAAAATTATTTAAAACAAATTTTGAATGCGCACATTTTGATGATGCTAAATTAAAATCATTTCATTGACCATTTATTTCTTAATATGATATGCATTTCCCCTAGAATTCAGGAGTAACCATTGATCGACATTTTTAGGCATTATGTCGAGTGAATAACATTAAGTCGAATGATATCAGATAGGTAGACTAACATGCCGTTTTGTTGTTTGGCCTAAATATACGTCGATGGACTTTTGTTTCCTACTGTCTAACATACAGGATGCAGCATATGTTCAATACTTGGCAAGCGGCCTCGGTAGCTCAGTGGGTAAGGCATTGACTTTAGAGCTACATAACCATGTCCGTCGTGGGTTCGCTCCCTGGCGGAACCATGTCTGAGCGAAACGTCATCCTTCATCTCATTCAGCTGCCGAAGGCAGTTGATCCTTATATGGGTTTTGTGTTTGTCTATGGTTAACACACTTTGAACCACATAGTTGACGATAAGCATGCATTACAACTTCAATTCCTAGTGAACTCGTTTACAGAACAGAGGAGTCATGTTAGTGCCGTAGAAATCAGGGTGCAAGACTGCTGATTTACCTTTCCCTTTTTTTCTTCGTTATTATGGATTTCATTATTGCAAATGGTAAGGTAGCAATGAACAGTTCCTTTACATTTTTCACTTTGATAACGCAATCTTATAATTACACATAGTAGCAGTGAACAGTTTTTATGTGTTGTACGCTAACGCACACGTATCCCTTACATGTGAACAATTGTATTTCTGTGCTGATGTGTACTTCTAGCACGCCGTGTTACAAGAGGTGAATTGTAATCAATATGTAAGACATGCCAAGGTATTTGAACAGAGAGAAACGAGGTCGCCTACCTTGATTCAAGATATTTCGTAGGAAGATCTGATGGTAAAAATCGGGAAGATTGTGTCTGGTAAGGAAAAACGGTCATGGCGTATTTATGTCTCCGCGGCAACATTTTCTTTCAACATTGTTTTAACACCATTGACTTGATTATTATGTTACATTTTTTGTTTGTTTTCAGTTCCAACCCAGATATATGCTAACTATTTTACGCTTGCGTAAAACCTTGCTTGTCTCCCTCTGTTCAAATATTTACCTAATATAATGTGTTAACGGGTCATAAAACCCCATTTCATTCACATCAGTTAAATGATAGTAAATGCGTACATTCGTTTCAGGTACTCGTGTCGTTTGCTTGAATTCAAGGAGTCAAACCATATTTTTTCTCGTTTGCTTGAATTCAAGGAGTCAAACCATATTTTTTCTCTATTCAGGAGTACAATGTAATTATCCGGGAAGTATTCAAAGTGGCTGGATTGAAGGTCAGCGTTTTACGTTCGACAATCGAATCCGATACCAATGTAATCGTGGCTTCAAGTTGGTTGGAGACGCTACACGATACTGTGGAGAATTCGGATTCTGGGAGGGCGATGTTCCGATATGTGAGCGTAAGTCATTCGTTATATAGATATAGATATTGTTAATGAAAAGGACTACAAATTTCCGAATCAAGCACAAAATAGAGAAAACATATTCATTACGGCTATTTGTTTTTACGTAAAACTTCAATTGACTCCCCCCCACCCACCCCACCCTATCGTGAAGCCAAGATGTTTGGGCCGTTTTTCATGTAATAATCCAGCGTATTTAACTTTGTAGTTTATTTGATATCGTGAACATAATATTTGAAAAAATAGGCTGTTGTTTATTTTTTCTTGTTTTGTTTTCTTTCAGAAATTAAATGTACAATCCCTATTCTGTCTGAAAACACTCTAGTAACGAATCCAACACCTGACAACAAGTTCATGCCAGGGGAGGACGTACTTTTCGAATGCACACCTGGAAACCAGTTTTATACCGATCACAGTTCCGTGCATTGTCAGCGCGATGGTACATGGGATAGAAGTTTACCCACCTGTGACCCACAAACATGTAGAGCGCCACCAAAAATTGATAATGGGGTATACGAAAACGAAAATCAGTTGGAGGAGTTCTCTGTTGCATTTGTTGTTCAGTATGATTGCAGCTTTGGCTATATGTTTTCAAGGAACAGTTTAAACCCCACTGGTCAGATATCATGTCTTCCATCCGGTCTCTGGGAATCTAATTTGCCAGAATGTGTTTTAGTGCAATGCGGAGAACCTGTAACTATCGCCAATGGACAATTTGAAGCTTTGGGTAGAAACTTTCTAGACCAGCTGAGATATACATGCAAAACTGGGTATGAGCTCACCCATGATAACGTGTTGGAGTGTTATGAGACGGGTGAATGGAGCCCAGCTCCGCCAGAATGTATTCCAGTAAGATGTGGTCGTCCAGATGATATTCTTCACGGATCTTTTGAGGGCGACATTTTCTCTTACAACGGATTTGTCATATATAAATGTGACCTGGGTTATGTTTTAGTTGGAGAAGCAGAAAGAGAATGTCAAGCAGACGCCACATGGAGTGAGGATGTCCCTGTATGCAAACCAGTATCTTGTGGTAAACCCGAATCTATTGAGTTTGGATCTATAATTGGGCGAGACTACACCTTGAATAATGTTGTCCGTTATGTTTGTGACGTTGGTTATAAGTTAGTTGGTTCTGAAGAACGGATTTGTCGTGAAACTGGACGATGGCAGAATAATGCTCCTTCGTGTCGGAAAGTTGAGTGTGACTATCCAGCAGCAGTTCCGAATGCATTTTTTGCAGATACTTTGTTCTTTTTTGGTGATACAGTTACATACCAGTGCGAGGAGGGGTATTATTTAGAAGGAGAAAGAACACTGACATGTTTGAGCAACAGGGTGTGGTCTTTTGCTGCCCCTGTCTGTCTAAAAATAGAATGCACGAGTCCATCGTCAATATTGAACGGAATATATCTGAATCCGGAAGGCTTGGATAAGTTTGAAATTGGTTACAGAATTCAGTATCAATGTAGTATAGGGTATGAAATATCTTTGAACAGTCTCAACCCTAGTGGACAAATAGAATGTCTTAGCACGGGTCAGTGGGAAGCAAATCTACCAGAATGCCTTCTAGTGGTTTGTCGACAACCGTTGCCTATAGCAAATGGAATATTTACCGCTGCTGTTCTAACATACCTGAGTAAAGCGGTTTATCGATGCGATGAAGGTTATGAGTTTGAAGATAACAATGAATTGACTTGTGGAGCGAATGGTGAATGGGCTGGACAGATTCCCGTTTGTAACCCAGTTGAATGTCTGCCGCCAGATTTAGTACACAACGCTCGTGCGAGTTACAAAGATCTGAAATTAGGATCTGTAGTTAGATATATGTGTCACGATGGTTACAACCTCATGGGATTAGAAGTGCGCCGTTGCCTGGCAAACTTGTCATGGTCTGGTGAGGAACCAGTGTGTCAGCCGATTAGTTGCGGGGAACCAGAAGAACTTACCAACGGATTCAAGCAGTCGAATGGTCATGATTTTCAATCATCTGTTACCTATGAATGTAATATTGGCTACATTTTGAAAGGTGATAGAACTCGCACATGTACAAAAGATAAGACTTGGAGCGGCCACTTGCCAGTATGTGATATCGTTCAGTGTGACAAGCCGTCGCGTGTTACATCAAACGGACGTATGGAAGGGGATGTATACAGTTACGAGTCCGTTATAGAATATGTATGCGATCCCGGATATTACATAGACGGCCAGACTAACAGGAGAACGTGTCTATCC
Organism: Cyrtodaria siliqua; assembly: GCA_037043455.1. NCBI lineage: Eukaryota > Metazoa > Mollusca > Bivalvia > Adapedonta > Hiatellidae > Cyrtodaria > Cyrtodaria siliqua. The sequence continues at coordinate 195,308 of JAWPHD010003712.1, read as the reverse complement.
ACTGGTCACTGGGACAGTCCAATACCAATTTGTATTGCAGTGGAGTGTCCCAGGCTGTCCGTAAGGCATGGGTTTACGTCAGGTATTGTCTTACTTTTATATTGCTGCGCAAAACACCGTTATATAAACATAGCAGCTCTTCGTATACTCTAAACCAAATTGCTAAGTACCAACCTAAGAATATTTTGAGCTTGATTAGAGATATGGTTAAACTGCAAAATAACGAGTGTAAATCGTCTGCTCTGATTGCATGAACATATTTTAAAACTTTTAAGTCAATGTGTTTTCTTAGAAATAAGTTATAACACTTATACAGCTGGGTATATAGGATTTTACTAAGTACTTCGAATTAGTGAAGCTTTCGATATTCCTAATTCTAAAATATGCCACTTAAAATTATTTTGACATTATGTTTTACTAGCATTACCACTACAAATGCGTTTGCAAAATAATTTTTCGGAATGTTTAAAGTTAACGCTGAATAACAGTTACTTGAATTCCAAACAATACTCAATTTAAGGGAGGTAATTTAAGATTATCCATATTTAATTTTTTTTATAGACGGAAAATCTGCGATAAATGGGTCAAATGTTTATGTTTTTTTCTATTATTTCATACCAATTTTAAGAATTTTTTATCTTTAAGCGATCTTTGAATTATGTTATGTGTTTTATCTGCACACTTCATGTTTTCGTATAAAGGGAGGGTAACTCTCAAAAGAGGTAACAATTTAAACAAAAATGTTTTACAAACTATGAGTCAAAACAAAATATCTATCATATGTCTATTCTAAAATATATTTAAAATAAAAAAATTAGTTAAGATACAAAAGTTGATACTTAGACATTTTGTTCAGTGTATAGCATACGCATTTGTTGTTATAAGTTACATGTTTATTACAGATAGACTCTTGTCTAATGACAAAAAACGTTTAAAACAGTTTTCACTGCTAATACACAACTCAACGCTTATTTTTACCACAAAAATCATGTGTTATTTCTTTCTTAATTATTCTTTCTAATTTCAAAATACACACTTTTCATCTAAAATTTCAAGTCAGAAATATCATTTCAAATTTAAAACGCAAACCTACTCATATATTTGCATATTCGGTTGAAAGTAATGTTGCTTTTATTAATATCTATTCAATTTTAAACACAAACACTCATACAATAGTTTATTCAATGAAATTCCATGTTGTTTATTGTACATTAAGGTTTCCAGACGGAGTTCGGAACAACACTGACTTTAAGCTGCAGATCAGGTTATCGACTGGTTGGAGCAACAGAACGGACATGTACACAGGACGGAACTTGGAGTGGCGAGGAGACACACTGTATTAAATACGCATGCCCAAGACTAGAATCGCCTATTAATGGACAGGTGCTCGTACGAGGAGGTGTGGCTAACTATGCTTGTTTAGAAGGATTCATAATGACTGGGGAAAGTAGACGTGAATGTCAGTCGGATGATACATGGAGTTTTACTGACCCTACATGTGATCCGGTTCCATGTGTGGATATAACAAACGACGCCTTTGCAAACGGGTTTTTGACATTTGACCAGTTGAGCTTCGGTTCTTCTATTGTGTACGCCTGTGATGCTGGCTATGTATTGGTAGGAGACAGAAAACTGGACTGCTTGGTGGACGGTACTTGGAGCGGATTTGTTCCAGTTTGTGAAAAGATTAGGTGTTACCCACCTTTTGAAACACTTAACAGTAGAATAATAGGGGATGATTATAGCTTTAATTCGGCCATTAGGTACGAGTGCGATGAGGGTTTTCAGTTGTTTGGGGACGCAGAAAGGATATGCCAAGCTGACGGATCCTGGTCTGGAGCTGCGCCAACATGTGACCTTATAATTTGTCCGAGACCGGAAGCAAACAGAAATGTTATAATCGTCGGAACGTCATACACATATGGAAGTGTTCTTGAGTATTTATGCAACAGCGGATATGATCTAAATGGACCAAAGTATAGAAATTGTACACATTCACGGGTATGGTCTGGAGACGAACCAACTTGTGTCCGAAGTGAGTGTCCACGCCCACCGCCTCTTGCAAATGGTCGAATTCTTGCTACAAACTATGCGCAAGGTAGTCGTCTTACATACCGATGTAATGAAGGGTACAAATTGATTGGTTTGAGTTTTAGACTGTGTCTCAGCAATCTTATCTGGACTGGTACAGATCCATACTGTCAAAAGATACAATGTCCACAGCCTCCACCATTGTCAAATGGTTACGTCACAGGTGATAGCTGGTACTATCAAGATGTTCTAGAGTATCAATGCGATTCTGGATATGACTTAGTTGGCAATAGTAGACGACTATGCTTGTCTGTTGGATTCTGGGCTGGTGCAGATCCATCCTGTATAAAAGTAACATGCGGTATTCCTAATCTACCAGAAAACGCAATATACATATTGCCAGATGGAGCTGATGTTGGTGCTTTTGAATTAACGGCCACTTTGTCTTGTGATGATGGATATCGTGGTGTGGGAACTAGTTACACAGTATGTCAATCTAACGGCTTGTGGACTGAAACAAATTTCAAATGTGAAGTAGTAACATGCTCCGAATACAGAAGTGTTCGCAACGGAATAGTGATCGGCAATGCTAATACATTCGGCAGTGAGATTGAAATACAGTGCGACGAGGGCTATGAACTAATTGGAAAAAGTAAATTCCAGTGCCTGTCATCAGGTGAGTGGAGTTATCAGATCGAACCATATTGTAAGGAAATAAAGTGTCCTTCGTTACCAACGCAAAGTAATGGACATATAACATCCACAGAATCCGCCAATTCTGTTGGAGCGTCTGTGACGTATTCCTGCGACGATGGTTTCAGATTGCATGGATCGGATCGTAGGTTTTGCGAAAAGAGCGGCACATGGAGCGGTTCCGACCCATATTGTAGATTGATTATTTGTCCGGAGCCTCCTGTTGTTCAGAATGCTCGTCCATTTGATTCAACTACACAATATTTGTATAAATTCGAGGCTAGGTATATATGTGAGAAGGGTTACGAGGTGGTACAAGGTGACGTGGCACTTATATGTTCTAATACCAGCGATTGGATAGGAACTGTGCCGACATGTTCTCTTGTAAAATGTGGAACGCCAGTGGATGTTCCAAATAGCCATATTACTGCTTTCTCTGACGAATATAACAGTCAGGCGGAATATGTTTGTGATGAAGGCTTTAGACTAAAGGGTAAACCAACAGTAAGATGTGATGAGACGGGCACCTGGGTAGGAAACCTACCAAGCTGTGTGCCAATTAATTGTGGAGAACCCCCTATCCCGCAGAATTCTATCGTCGTCGATACTGAGCAGCATACATTTAAAAGTGTTGTGACTTACATATGTGATGTTGGGTATAGACTGATAGGGCAACAATCGTCTACTTGTCTAGCTACCGGGGTTTGGTCGGGAACACCTCCGTTTTGTGAACCAGTCTCATGTGGACCTCCCCCCGACATCGCATATGCCATCTACAGAGGCGAAAGACAAAACTTCAAATCAAAGGTAACATACACATGTATGGACGGGTACGAGATGACGGGACAATCTACATTGGAATGTGCATATAATGGGGCATGGGCAGGTGAACGCCCAGTATGTCATGCACTGATGTGCGGTCCACCTCCAGTTATAAACCACGCATCGACGACAATGCCCATGGGAGAAAGTCTTGGTAACGAGGCCGTATTCATATGTAACGACGGCTACTATCTGGTGGGAAGCGCTTCTGCTATATGTACGGTGAACAAACGATGGGAGTATGAAGCCTCTCCGAAATGCGAACCGAAAGACTGTGATGAACCACCATCAATCAAATATGGGTTCAGTTCTTTTGGAGAGACAACATTCAATTCTATGGTGGTGTATCAATGTAATGAAGGTTATTATCTTAAGGGGTCGATTTCGTTAAGATGTAACTCTGACGGTCGGTGGGAAAGGAATGGAGAATCACCAACATGTGAGCCGGTGAGCTGCGGAGATCCGCCACAGAATGACCATGCTATTGTTTCTAGTTCAAGGTTAGTTAACACACACAAACTATATCATAAGTCAACTTCGTAGAATTGGGTATTTGTATAGGCCATTGATCTAATTTGAATTACGAAATACGTGTCACGTGTCTTTATTTTAAGTCATTATAATACATATACGCGTATGATCTAAGTTACCGCTTGGTTCATATCATTTTAACACTTCCCTGAAACGAACATATGAAAGTAACAAAAACATTTTTGTTTTGTTTGTAAACAAATCTAAATCCTCTACCATTTCATTTTAGTTTAACATACAACAGCGTGGCTGAGTACAGTTGTGCTTCAGGCTATAGGTTGGTGGGGTCGAAATCGCTTGTATGTACATCGTCTGGTAGATGGTCTGGTACCGCTCCACAATGTCTCAGTAAGTATGCGTAGGTAGAGTGTCACTTAGTTGCTTACATGTGCATCATCTGGTAGACGGTCTGGTAACCATCCACAATATCGCAGCAAGTATACGTATGTGGACCGTCGCTTAGTTGCTCGCATGTTCCTCTTAGTTGCTTGTATGTACATCGTCTGGTAGATGGTCTGGTACCGCTCCACAATGTCTCAGTAAGTATGCGTAGGTAGAGTGTCACTTAGTTGCTTACATGTGCATCATCTGGTAGACGGTCTGGTAACCATCCACAATATCGCAGCAAGTATACGTAGGTGGACCGTCGCTTAGTTGCTCGCATGTTCCTCTTAGTTGCTTGTATGTACATCGTGTGGTAGATGGTCTGGTACCCCTCCACAATGTCTCAGTAAGTATACGTAGGTTGACCGTCCGTAGTTGCTTGTATGTACATCGTGTGGTAGATGGTCTGGTACCCCTCCAAAATGTCTCAGTAAGTATACGTACGTTGACCGTCCGTAGTTGCTTGTATGTTCATCATCTGGTAGATAGTCGGGTACCCCTCCACAATGTCTCAGTAAGTATACGCATGTTGACCGTCCGTAGTTGCTTGTATGTACATCGTGTGGTAGATGGTCTGGTACCCCTCCACAATGTCTCAGTAAGTATACGTATGTTGACCGTCCGTAGTTGCTTGTATGTTCATCATCTGGTAGATAGTCGGGTACCCCTTCACAATGTCTCAGTAATTATACGTAGGTTGACCGTCCGTAGTTGCTTGTATGTTCATCATCTTGTAGATAGTCTGGTACCCCTCCACAATGTCTTAGTAAGTATACGTAGGTTGACCGTCCGTAGTTGCTTGTATGTTCATCATCTTGTAGATAGTCTGGTACCCCTCCACAATGTCTTAGTAAGTATACGTAGGTTGACCGTCCGTAGTTGCTTGTATGTTCATCATCTTGTAGATAGTCGGGTACCCCTCCACAATGTTTTAGAAAGTATACGTAGGTTGACCGTCGCTTAGTTGCTTTCATGTTCATCATCTGGTAGATGGTCTGGTATCCCTCCACTAGGTTTTAGTAAGTTTATAGAGTGTATCTACATCAGTTGTCAGCTGGTATCATAACCTGAACAATATCATATATGTAGGTCACTTGTACACCATCTGGTATTTGGGATGGCACATTTTGAACACTATATCCTTTTACGTTTTTATCAATATAATTTTACAACGCACTTGGTTGACCCATTTAGGTGCGCCATTATGCTTTCCTTTTTAACTTTGCGATGTCCAACAGATTATGGAATATATGATGACGTCTATCTAAATTCTGAAGTGGATGGTAATGTTTATTGTTTGTCTCCAATCTTGTCTTGTCGTGCTTTAATGTTTTATAATCTTGTAGCTATGGCTTCTGCTTAGTAATTGAGTTACTTACTTATTTTTTAATTTGATGTCGGTAGGTATACAGTACTGGTTTGCCTTCATCACAAAGAATCGACCATCATACATAGTATAAAATGAGCAGAAAAAATGACGTTAAAAACCAAACAAACAAATAAGTTTGTTTTAAAACCAAACAAACAAATACGTTTGTTTTATATTCATATAAACATGATCATCTTTGTGTTATAATTATATTACATAATAATGATGCATAGTTTGTTACATGACATGCCATTCAGCGTTCCTGTTTTGATTGAGGGGTGTTAGATGACTGTTATGTCAATGGTACATTATCTACTTTTAACCGTTTCATAAACTAGGGTGACTGATAATGTTACTAGTAATTAAATAAGTACAGTGCTCAAAGAGCAATCTCTAACTCGTACACTCCAGCCAAAGACGAAAGCCTGGTGGCGAACTGTCAGTCAACCGTTAAACATGCAGTTGATTGCAAAATAATGGGGTCATAACCTGGTTTACAAGTATTGCATGAAAATGATATTGACAAAGGATCTTACGAAGTTTGTGTATCATGTCACCATAGGTGTCGGGTTGTATAATCCCTGAGGTATGTTTTTAAAGTAGATGAGAGATAGGTTATACAATTTGGCAAATATAGCTTTATGGTAACGATAGTCCAGCGTTTTAGTTACGCTAAGGTTACGAAATCAACAACTTGGGTACAAACTCTTAAAAATAAAATATATACCCTATCAGATATTACTCGGAAACATTCACATCATAGTAAACAACGAGGTTAAAAGTGAAATAATCCTTCTTGTCATATGCCTTGCTAATTCGAATACAAAAGTGACCGAATCTGAAAGGTTGGCTTTGTTGCGTTGAAATACTTCGGGATATATAGTAAACTTAGCCGAAAAGAAAGTGTTGCCAATTTTCAAAATATCGTTCAGGTAGCGATGTGTGTTATTAAAGCCTTCGTTGACATCTGCCTGGACTCATGAAATCTCTTTTATAGCATTATAAAAACTTTGCAACAAAGAATACGCAGTTTGTATCCGTGGGTATGGCAGCAATTGGCTTATAAATGTTGGCTCATAAACTTACATATACCTTTCCAAAATATTATCAAATAAGAATATAGGCGCTTTACAAACTTCATTACAGGTCCCATAATTTATTTTCTAATTTGGAGTTAATAAAACATGCTTTTCTTTATATTGTTACAGTCCAAAAGAGTTGTTTCCTCTTTGGCAAAAGCATTTTGAATAAAAGCATTTAGTTGTCTTTGACAAGGTTTCGTGGCAAGGTTGTATATAGTGTAGAAAAGTCATAAGTGCTTATAGATGCAACCTTTATTACAAATTATATCGAAAGCGTCTGAAGAAATGTTAAATGACAAAATATACTAATAACTGAGTTTTCATAAACAATGTTTGTGATATTGCTTTACATTTTGTTTAACGGCAGTTTATACACGGAGGGTAAACCTTGAGTGTTTGGGAATTGGTACATAGTTGGAATTCAGTAATTAGTTGGGAGTTGTTTTTGCTTAACACCAATCACTGAGTTATGTGTCACGGTATGCGTGTTCTCTATCTCAATCAAACCATCTGAATTGATTAGACGAGCATCATAATCAATAAATGAAGTCGATCTAATATTTGAATCTAATATTTGGACATTTGGAAAACATTCTAACAGCGTTTATTTTAAATATCAAAAATACCAATGAAGACATGCCCAGTCTATTTATAAATGCTGACTATTTCATCTTTAGGAATTTCATGCAAACCACTTGCAATACCCAAAAATGGTATCACCGTGGACGGGGATATCAACTTCGATACTTTCTACGGAGACAGGATAAAGCTTGGATGTGACGAGGGATACACTATGGTTGGATCTGGCGAACTGGAGTGTCTCGAAACTGGCGTTTGGAGCTCAGATTTACCAAAATGTGCACCTGTTTCTAGTGAGTTGTATGTTTGTGTCATATATATCCCATACTAGAAAGAAGCACTCTTATGAACCTATTTTAAAGATTTAAAAGTAAGAAGGTTTATTGCTTCAAACTGTTGTTTTACATATTGGAACTTGTCTAATATTTGAAGGCACTATAAGGGTGCGTTTAAATGTACAAACAAAAATCGTATACATCAGTTTGTAAATGCTCTTCCTAATGTTTCCTCCTAACTATAGTTTCAGCATTAAATTGCGAAGCGAATACTGGAATCCCTCATACCCGTGTGTTACCCGACTCCCAGCCAGTAGGTACTGCCGTTACACTACACTGTGAGGCTGGGTACAAGTCTAGCGGTATAATGTCGTCTACTTGTCAAGATGATCAAATGTGGTCAGCCCCAAAGAGCACATGTTCCAGTAAGTGGTTCTTACAGGAGTAATTTAGTAAACATATACTTGATACACATTGTATTATAATATTGCATAAGACGTATGTCTCTTTAAAACAAACTGTTGAATACTCTTTTTTTAATTCAAATAGTAGGCCTAATATCATGAGCAGATATCAGAAATTGCAATTCTACTTACGCCTTTAAGATGGTTGTGGATGGTATCGTTACTCATTCTCCTTAGCATTATATTGTTGCTGTCTTTACTTATACTCCCTAGTGTTAACTGATATCTCTATAAAAACATGAATCATCGTTATTACGTTTCGTGCCAATAACGCCCTGCGCATGACGGGGATCATAGCAGCTTCAACATGGTACCATAGGATGTTAAGCTTTGTTTTAAATAAAATTGCAGTCTGTCAACAACCTAATGCATAATGATTCAAACATATTGTTGAAATTCCTTTTTGTTTATTTCGCTCTTCGGAGCATACAATTTTATTAGATCCTGGGACCATACGCCGCTGGATATAGGGGATGAAATAAAGATACAAATATTGCTATATCCATCTTTGGGATGGTTAACATTCTGTACTGTTGATTTTAATGACTATTGAGTTCTGCTCAACCCGGGGCTAGAGGGCGTGAGCGGTAGCTAGCATATTTCACTACCGCTCATGAACAGTCTCAATCAAACCGAGACTGCAATATTTCGTATGTGTCGTGCTCGGCCGTTTCCAAAGGTCCATTATCATAAGGTCCATTATCATACTCTTTTTTATCAGTATTTGTTGTTCAAATATTTCAGAGGTGTTTTGTGGCAAGCCTAGACTTCGAGACTTCGTCAACGTTATTCAGATACGTGGCTCCTCGTATTTCTATGGAGACCAGATACATTTCAAATGTCGTGCAGGAGTGCAACCAGCCAGGTCCCCAGCGGTGGTGACGTGTGCAGCTGACGGGACATGGGATGGAAATATAGCATGTGGTGGTAGGTTTATGTCTGTAAATATGCAAAACGTTCCGACCTTTGAATGGAGATTTGTTTTACAGTTTAAGAAGTTGTAATATCTATTTTCATAGAAGTTTCTTAAGTAATTAATAATTAATATATTTTGCGTTTGTATTTATTAATCGGTTTCCTCCTGGTTTCTACATTTCAGTAACATGTAAAAGACCGTGCCAGAATGGAGGAATTTGCCTCGGTTTAAACAGATGCAAGTGTCCGACCGGATATGGTGACAGTGTCTGTGGAACGGGTAAGCTACTAAAAGCTGTTCACACTAGATACTTTCAACCAATGGTACTAACTTATGAATATGAATAATTCACGGTTTAAATAGTTTCCTTCCGACGAACATCCAAAAGTCGTTATATAAGCCAAATCATCGATGCGTGGACGGTCACATGTTTATCCAGCCTTCGTACAGAAAGCATCGACAATGGTTGGCCGGGGCTGGATTCGAACCCTAAAGGACCTTACGTTCTTCAAGACCTGATGATAATGATAACACCGATACATAATATCATTTCTAACACAGAATTGGCACTCTACTAGATAGAGTACACAATCACACAAACGTGTATATACTACTAGTATATTAAAAGTCGATATGGAAGACAGAATGCTAGATTCAATTTGATAATAGTTTTATGTCATGCAATGTTAATATACATATATGCGACATGATTAACCATATGCCGATACATCTTGAGGTGTATTCAAATATTCATATATGTTAGTTAATGTTCATTGTAATTAATGTTACTAAATATAGATCATGTCCTCAAGACGTCCTTATAGATTAACGGCCACAGTACGGCCATAGTATGGTTATAGTACGGCCATAGTACGGTCAAAGTGTCATATTACGGCCATAGTACGGTTACAGTACGGCCATAGTACGGTCATAGTGTCATATTACGGCCATAGTACGGCCATAGTACGGTCATAGTACGGTCATAGTGTCATATTACGGCCATAGTACGGTCATAGTACGGCCATAGTAGGTCATAGTGTCATATTACGGCCATAGCGCCTGATTGAAAATCTGAAGGTCGTTTGTTTCTCCCCGGGGCGTGACAACCCTGTTTGTTTCTGGGTAGTAACGTTTTACCTGTATACAGGTATGGTGTATGTTACTCGATGTTTATGATATTCTGCGTAAAATAGCTAATTACTCGAATTAATTCATCAACATATGGTAAATATAACATTACAAGAAAAGAGAGACCCGCAAAGAGGCATGCTTTTTAAATACAGGGTTAACAGCTTTAAACACAATAAGAGAAAGGGTCAACGAACATCGCTGAACCCATTTAAACATTATAAAGATACAGAATAGTGGGTATGTTTGTCCGCATTACTTGTACAGAAAACAAATACAGTTTTAGTATACAAGCCCAGTAATCGACGTCATCAGCAGGTGCACGAGATGATCATCCGTAACGAAGATTTGTCTCGACTCGGTAAGTAAACACTTCAGCTCTAATTCTCAGGCCATAAAGATATAATTATGCCTAAAGTATCGCAATCAATGGTAAAAAGACACGGTTAATATTCACTTCTGCTAATACTTAGCGAATTGAGAGCAGAATCAAAGAAAGTTATTTTAGCGAGATGATTCTCAGCGGAGTTTTTTCATTTTTAACTTTCTTTGATTCTGCTCTCATTTCGCTAAGTATTAGCAAAATTGAATATTAACCGAGTCTTTTTACCATTGATTGCGATACTTTAGGCACAATTATATCTTAATGGACTGAGAATTAGAGCTGAAATGCGTGTGTTTACCTACCGAGTCCAGACAAATCTTCGTTTATACGGATGATCATCTCGTGCACCTGCTGATGACGTCGATTACTGGGCTTGGTATAGACTAGTATAGTATAAATTAGTTGGTAAAACATTCCCAGTATTGTAGGGAAGTGTCATTATCTCGTACTAGTTAGTTAACAAACCAACATATTTAGTAGTAGTAAGTTAACATCCCAACATATTTAATAGTAGTTAGTTAACATCCAAACATATTTAGTAGTAGTTAGTTAACATCCCAACATAGTTAGTAGTAGTAAGTTAAAATTCCAACATATTAATAGTAGTTAGTTAACATCCAAACACATTTAGTAGTAGTTAGTTAACATCCCAGCATATTTAGTAGTAGTTAGTTAACATCCCAACATATTTAGTAGTAGTAGGTACAGTGTAATATCATTATTTCTTTGCTTCAGCTATATGTATCCTACCATGTCTAAATGGAGGAACATGTTCTTCACCATACCAGTGTTCCTGTCCGACCGGGTATGGCGGCGTTCGGTGTAATCGGGGTAAGCATGTGTTTATTGTTTGTGGGTTTAATACTTAAAACATAGATGGATATGTAACACCGGAGTTAAAGCCTTTCATTGAGTTAAACAATACCGTATTTTGCCTCGTTAAGACGATAGGGCCTTCATTTTCCATCCGATCTTTACCAAAAACATATTGTTAATTAATAGCAATGAAAGTTCGGACTTGTTTGAACACCAGCTATATCGGACCAGCAACACCAGAGTTATGTGCTCTTGAATTATTGAACAATGCCATTTTCAGCCTTGTGATAACTCTAGCGCCTTCATTTTGTTTTTGTTCTTTCCCAAACTTGGCCAGATTGTTGATATCAATAAAAGGTCGGACGAGTTTGAAAACAAGTCAGATCGAACCGTTACGTAACACCGGAGTTATGGCCCTTTTTCAATATTTGGTAATGTACACTGGAAATCCCAGGGGTCGTGGGTTCAAATTTCACTGAAGGCATATTTGAAACGTTGGTTCATGGGTTAATTTTTTTAATTATTATTATTTTTTTTTATTTTTATTTTTCTATTTATTTTTTATATTTTTTTTTTTTGCTCATAAGAAACCTTGGTTAGTTTTTCTTTAATTGCGAGCTTAGGGGTCCTTGTTGGATCAGTTTTACATAGAGTTATATGGAAGAACAAAAATCTTCTTCTCTGAAACTACACGAGATAAAGGTTTAATATATTGTATTTATTATCAGCTTATGGATCCTCTACCAATTTCGTTCAAATGGTGAGCCTTTGGTCAATTTGGCCCCGCCCCAGGGGTCACAGTTTTACATAGACTTATTAAGTGGAAAACTTCAAAAGTCTTCTTCTCTGAAACTATAGGAGCCAAAGGTTTAATATTTTGTATTTACCATCAGTTTATTGTCCTGACTGATATAGGAAAAACTTAAAAAATCTTCTTCTCTGAAACTACAATAGCTAAAGGTTTAATATTTTGTATTTGTTATTAGCTTATGTTCCTCTACAAAGTTTGTTCACATGGTGACCCTGTCAAAGTTTGCCTCGCCCCAGGGGTCAGTTATACATGGACTTATATAGTAGGGATTTTTTTTAAAAATCTTCTTCTCCGAAACTACAAGAGTCAAAGGTTTAATACTTTGTATTTACACTCAGCTTATTGTTCTCTACCAAATTTGCTCGAATGGTGACCATGGGATCAAATTTGGCCCCACCCCAGGGGACACATGTTTTATACAGACTTATATAGGGATTTTTTTTTTAAATCTTCTTCTCTGAAACTAAAAGAGTCAGAGGTTTAATATTGTGTATGTACCATCAGCTTATGGTCCTCTATCAAGTGTGTTCTATGGTGATCCTGGAGTCAAATTTGGCCCTATCACCGGGGTCACATATTTTACATAGACTTATTTAGGGAAAAAATTAAACAATCTTCTTCTCTGAAACCACAAGAGCCAACAGTTTAATATTTTGTATTTACACTCAGCTTATGGTCCTCTACCAAGTTTGTTCAAATGGTGACACTGTGGTCAAATTTGACCCCAACCCTGGGTCACATGTCAAACTTGGTTTGAGTGTTTATATTAACGAAAGTTTGATTTGTTTTAAAGCTAGCCAAACTTGAGCCAAATACATCCCACTCCCTATATCTTGGTAATTGAAGACACTTTATAAATAACTAGTTTGATACTGCCATATCTGACACACAATCCTTCTAGCCCCACACCAAACCCCACCCCACCATGGACACCATATAGCCCGTAGAGCGATACAGGCCCTCTTGGGCCTCTTATTTCTTATCCTGATTTAATTTCTGAAACCGTTGAATCTCATGATACTTTGATCAAGTGCAGAATACAGAAGGACAACGTGCAGAGTTGAAGAACCACAATTCTAGGTTAATTTCAACATATGTATATCCTTTATTATATCCGCAGTATATTTTTAAAACTGTTAAAGATAATCGGATGAACCCTTGAACAAGTACACATTTGGACGGCATGAAAAAAGCAAGAACGCAACAGAACATTGCACGTTTTTAATATGTCATTGTTAGTTCTTACATAGATGTTAATACGAAATGAATGCCGAAATTCTACTGTATTGCATATTCTACGTTTTAAGTGAGTTGTAAGCACGTGGAATCGTGTTTATTGTTATATGTTACACGTTACGCTAATGTAAGGGATCTGTTTATAGTCAATACTTGTATTAAAATACACTTTTATCGACAAACAACAACAACAAATAACTCATTACAGTAAGATACAATATGCATACTTGTGCTGCGTACAGCTACTTTCATATTAATTATGCTACTATAAACAACGTATAAATAATAAATATGCATTATTGAGTTTGTGATTAACAAGCAATTTCTTTTCCAGCAATATGCAACAAGAAATGCGCAAATGGTGGAAGATGCTTAACACCAAACAAATGTAAATGTCCCAATGGATTCAAAGGAGCTTTCTGCGACACAAAGATATTTTAATCAACTGTGTTTGTTATCATGTTTATGTGTACCCGTGATATATGTCTAAATGACAAAGTTAAAATAATAAACGCATAGGTATAACTTTAATTATTATATAACCTATAAATAGACGCGTTTTCATTGGCTAAAAAGTAATTTTTTAGAAAAAATATCTAGCGATATTGACCTGTTTTTTTGATATTGACCTGTTTTTTTGATATTGACCTGTTTTATATAATTGTTTTTTTGATATTGACCTGTTTTATATAATTGTAAATTGAGGGTTATATAATAAAACAGTTATGGACTTTTCAGCTGTTATACATGATGTTGATATGCACCAAAAAATCATTATTGACCTCGGCTATCGCCTCGGTCAATAATGATTTTTTTGGTGCATATCACATCATGTATAACAGCTGAAAAGTCCATAATTGTATATTATGAACTGGTTTAGTATGCTATGCATTATCAGGGCCTCCTCTGGGCATCTCCAATGTTGCCAAAAGCGATTATCAATCAATCAATTATAAAATGGCTTTAACTCTTAGCCTTTGGCGAAATGATTTTAGCAAAATCAACAAAAAGCATAAGGGGCCTGTCATTAACACAAATCCTTTAGATACCCTTGGAACACCATGTACATGTAACGAAATGAACAATAAACCAATTAATACTTGTAAAGACAACACATGGCCTTACCCCTGTTGAGATTAGTATGGCAAGTGTTTACTTGAGGGCATGACGTCATTAGTGTGCATTACTGGTAATCCATTGGCTTTGGATTGACATTGTTTTGAATTCTACAATTTTTTTAATTTTATGTTAGAATTCAATTGGATGATATTTCATCTGACATGTGCTTGTTCACCTATAAGACCCTATTGATCTTGAAAATCATACACGATATGCTTCTAAATTGACTATAATAAATGAAGAAGTAAACAGCTGAATTGGTCTTTCACTACATCTCTAAACAAAGAGGTCATTTCAGATTGATAGAAATGTTGAAACTTGTGCCCAACTACAGTACTTTTAGGAATTAATTTTCATATTATAAATTCATATTTTTTAATCATGTTAATAATTTGATAATAATTTTTATCATGTTGCATATTGAACAATTTCCATACACAGCTGAATTGCTAATGGTAGAATTTGTTTAATAATGTAGCGTAAGAAAGCAGTGCAACATTATGTACAAGCAAAGTTTTACGCAAGCGTAAAATAGCTGCCGAGAGGAAATAGCATATATCTGGGTAGGGACTGGACACGAAGTTTAACATAATAACATATCAAATCACGGGTGTTAAAACAATATTGAAAAATATAATGTTGACGTAAACACGCCACGACCGTTTTTTTTTCTTACCAGACACATTCTTCCCGAGTTTTACCATCAGTTGTTCCTACCAAACATTTTGAATCAAGGTAGGCGACCTCGCTTCTCTCTGTTCAAATACCGTGATTTGCCTTACTGATTACAATTCAACTTTGGACCACGATGTGCCAGAAGTACACATCAGCACAGAAATACAGGTGTTCACATGTAAGGGATGCGTGTGCGTCCCACTGCTACCATGTGTAATTATAAGATTGTGTTATCAAAGTGAAAAACTCAAAGAAACTGTTCATTGCTACCTTACCATTACATGTGCAATTATAGGCAGCGAATAAACCCATCGACTAGTGTATAACACGGCGGTATTTACGAGAATACCGCATTATAAATGGTTATTATTCAATAAAAAGGTATTATTCCATTAAAATACAGATTTGCACTTATTCCAGTTTCATTCAGTTTCATTATGCTCCGTAAAAGATCCCGGACGTGAAGATCCCGGTAATATTGACGCATTCTACACTTTAGTAGACTGCTCTACGAAAACGTCATTTGAGGCAATAAAACGGCAAGCTTTGAACATTGAAAAATATGTGTTTATACCATTCAAGTTTTTTAGACGGGTTCCCTAGGAATTGAAGTTGTAATGCATGATTATTGTCGGCTACATGATTCACAGTCTGTTAACCATAGACATATTCTAAAGCTATATAAGAGTCAGCTGCCTTTGGCAGCTGAATAATAAAAGGTTGAAACCTTTTTACAATGAAAGCCACTACTAATTGATTTATTTCAGTTAATTGGTCTCCTTAATTAATATCTAATTGTATAACTTATATTCTTTAAATAAATGTATATTCCCACTGGAACCAAATGATTTTACTTTT
Source organism: Cyrtodaria siliqua (assembly GCA_037043455.1). Lineage (NCBI taxonomy): Eukaryota > Metazoa > Mollusca > Bivalvia > Adapedonta > Hiatellidae > Cyrtodaria > Cyrtodaria siliqua. The sequence goes on along the minus strand of JAWPHD010003712.1, from coordinate 179,134 downwards.
CTAATTTGGCTCCAAATTTTCTCATTTGGCTCCAAATCTTCTCATTTGGCCGCAAATAAAAAATAAGCCAGAGGGGGCCCTGCTTTTTATAACGTTACGCCCCATAAACTTTGACATTATACGTGTATAAATGTGTTTTACACAAACAATGAGAGCAAGAAAACAAGGATTATCCAACTGTAAATAAAAAGCTTCACCTGTCGTTAAACAGACTCAATAAAACTGAGTATGCTACTTTCTTCTCTTGTTCATTGATTCCGAAGGTCCCCTTTTACTTTATTTAATTAGATGTTATTGAAAGGTTTATCGTTATATATGACAACAAAATATCCCCGAGTTGCATTATCCATTTATCCATGTTATATAATTATTATTGTCTAGATTAGTATGCTAGTTAAAGATTACTGCGTTAATGATAGAAGATTACGTATATAGATGCTTATTTCTGACAAAAATGAAAACATCTGACTATTTCTGTTAACAGTATCAATACATTAAGACGTCAATATCTCATAAAAAATAAAACCAGACATATGTTCTTTTTTATAATGAAATACTAAATACGTTGCATAGAACGTTTGACATTGCATTTAGTAGTAATTATTTATCAAACTAAAAAGATGTAATGAACATATTTACAGTGCAATGATACATTACAGAGAACTGTTTACATTTCATTAATTCTGCAGCAATTTGCAATAAAAGTCATACAGTCCTACGTACAAGGTACAGATCAGACCGAAAACAAGGAAATTCATTGCTATCATAAAAATTACCAGTACTGTTATTCCCCCAGCAGGTTGTCCAGATAAACACTTGTTAATGACCATGATAAATTGCCTGGACAGCATTGCCCAGACATGTTTTATTACTGCTCACTGGTAAGCATCCACAGAGTTGAGTGTGTTATGAGATGATACTGAGCCTTGATTATGAAACCAGAGATCTGAGGAGAATAGTTAATCTCTGACAAAAACTTACAAGATGTTATAAAGCGTACATTTGTGTTTTTCGTTCATATTTAGTGTTCACATAATGATGAGTGTTGTTTTTATTTCCTACTTGTAATCATTTTTTTGTTAACGACTATGTATATTCATTACAGAATTCATTTTTATATAATTGTCATAAAATTATAATTTTATAAAAGATCACAAGAAATTAATAAGTAAGAATGAATCACAATAACTATTGTTAGCGGAGAATCTATCGGAATAATCAATAGTCTTGCTTTTAAGACAGGCCCCGCCACAAAGAAATTGCAAATCCTTAATATACGCCCCATGTAGATACATATACAGGGCATAGATACATGTAGCCTATAGTTGATGTATAGTTGACTTGTATTTTGTTACAATTGCCCACAAACTTCATTAGTACATTGCTATAGCTATTTAACACTTATCAATTCATATCCTTCAACAAATGGGACATTTTAGATCCGCCCATGCAGATACATTATAGATACATGTATAGTGTGTGTCACATTGTCTTCTTTCACTTACCCAGAATCTTGATTAGATGATTACATTGAGCGTTTTATATGTGATCATATACTAAAATATTCGAAAATCTTACGTTATAGAATTGAATTGAATTGAATGTTAGACCGATACGCGGGCTACGTTATAGAATCATACATTCTTGCATACCGGACAAGGATATCCGCCATTTTACCGGGCTAGATATTTCCATCTCACCCTAGGGTCGAGATAAATTTCACGCGCTCCAGCATCCGGTATGCAGGAAAACACGCAAAACCTTAGTAGCTGGTGGCGTCGACGCACAACATGTCTCTGATATGCAAGAAAAAGAATCTATCATGGGTATTCGGTTCAGATAGGGAATTCCAACCCTCGGTATAAGTGTTTTAATCGGAACCTCGGCAGAGCCTCGGTTCCGATAAAAACACTTATACCTCGGGTTGGAATTCCCTATCTTCACCGGATACCCATGACAGATTCTTATAATGATACATAGTGTATGTCATATTGTCTTTTTACTTACCAAAAAGCATGATCATGTATGTGTATTTATTACATGTAACTTTATTTGTGATTGCTTTATACCTTCCATACATTTAACACTTCAACAAGTCATATCTAGAATACGGAAGAGTAGAACTCAATGCCAATCACAATTAGTAATCATGCTGGTCCCCATTTCTGCAAAATGTTTTCAAAATCTAAAATTGCCCAAAGGTATCACTTGAGACGAACACAAACTACACATATACCAATGGTGCAATTTCTTCCACGAGTGTTGAAGAATGTGTGTGAATGATTAATGCAGAAGGGTAAATCTCAATGGTATGATGACAGTTACGAGTAATGATGAAGAGGATACATTTGATCTGGGTTTGATTATTTTGATTATACACATTGGTAAAATAACATCCGGAGAACATAAGCAACTATTTTCTAAATATTTTGGTTAAATAATTCTACCAATATATGCTATAATTTCACATGAAAAGCAAAGAAGAATCAGCATCTGCATTTGAAACGCTTGACAATTATGCATGATAAGGTTAAGGATATATAATGGAAGCAGTGCATTACATATTCATCTGACAATGCATATGTAATGAAACGGAAGCACACCAGTGTTCAGAGAAGAATTAAGGACAGAAAGCAAGCGGAACATGTTCAATAACCTCTTTCCTAGAATGCTTCAGTGGAAGACTAGTCAGAAATTACTACAACATTACGAGCAATGCCTGAAAGCTTGTCAGGAGGAAAAAGAAATGGAAAAAAAAAAAGACATGTCTCTTAAAAACTGACCACAATTAGTCAAAGTAGCAAAGAACTATAGCGTATATGGTCCTAGTTAATGTAATCACCACGATTACAAGCCAACCTGTTATAATGTTACCGGGATGCCCTCCGGACACCCCTAGCGGGTCGGGCAACTTTGTGGCCTTCAAATAATTGTGGGCCCGCTTTGAATGAATGATGAATTGTGTTTTACGGCACATCGACACAATATAGGTCATATTGTGTGGCAAATACCGACGATAGATGAAAGTTAAGTAGGTAATTTTTAAATTATGTGTAATATATAAAGATAAAACTATTAAAAATTAGGAGTGATATGGTAGTAGTATAACTATATTTGTAATCAACAAATGCCGTCAACGGGTTTATAAACAAGTCAATATATATAAGATACACATTAAATCCTGAGAGAAAAATAAATACTGATTTTGTAGAAACATTCATGTTTAAACACTATTACCTTTACCTTATATTATACTGTATATTAGTAGACATCAAGTGCTTCAACTGGAAACCACTTGAAACCAATATTCAGGACTTAATTACACTATTCTTTCTTTCTTCCAAAATGGAATACATAAATAAATCATTAAACCATCAGAAACATCAACACACTCATGGATCACATTTGCCATCCCTTTTCAACCGCAAAATAACCGGGAATCTATCGGGGGAATAGTTTCACCCGAAGGTTGACTTTATGCGTTTGTGACCACGAGATAATATTTTTATACCACGTGACCCACACATACGATCAAATTTACTTTATTTCGATAACAGCTCTCTCTTTTTTACACTAGGTATTTATATAATGTTATATTTCTGTAATTAAACGTTTCACTTACGCTTAAAATTCAATATAAAGACCGAAAACAAAAAATAGAAAAAAATAAACTTACGAAATTGACTGGTCTTCCACTTTGTCTACCTAAAACTTTGCCCCTTCATTTGACGTCTGCTGTCCAGCCTACGGATTGAAAATGGCGACGCGAAACATGGAAGAATATAAATATCGCATAGTATGTGAGAAAAAAACTAAGTTTTTCATACTCGCGTTAATGCAATTAGTAATATGAAATAGGCACTACCTATGTAACGGGGCAAAGCAATTTGATCGGCATGTACACTTTTTAGCCATCTCTATTTAGAGTTTGGATAGGGGTCAGAACTAACTATAAATTTGATCAGTTCTTAAAGTCAGGAAATAGTTATAGATAGATCTTTGCACAAGTATGTAGATATATTTGATTTGTAAGGCCTAATAAAATGAATACCCTTGTTTACTGCAACAATAAGTAATGGGTAGGAAGGTCAGCTGTTTGTTTTATTTGTATCTGAATAAGACTTTAAACTTGAGAACAATAAGATACGGATAGATGTGAGTGCAGACTTTATTTGATCTTTTCCTTTACACAGAAAATATGCGCAAGCATTTCTGGTGCTGTTTTGTGTGAGTCGGTGTATTGCAATTTCGGGGGGCTAACAAACTGTACAGTTTCGGAAAAAAAATAGATTTGTTTTATTCTCATAAAAGATGTCGGCAGCATTTTAAAGGAGATGGTCCGGTCACGGTGAACACATGTTGTATTTGTAATCCGAGCCTTCGCTGACCGAACCACTGTAGATATCGCAATGAATCGTAGCAACATGGGTTTATGTATTGTATTTCGGCATGGTCAACGGAATGGAAGTTTACATAAATTGAATTATCAAGGTTCTGGTTTGTTGGCATAATTAAACCATCAAATTACATAGTATGTTTTTTCTATGTTTAATGAATGAGACTCATAGGTATGGTAAGTAGGTAGTCATGGCCGTTTAACCCTTGTTCGCATTCGGTCCGTATAAGCCACTTCCACACCCAATTAGCTTTGAATATCATGCAGTTAACTGTGAAAATGTCATTTCCAGTCGTGGATAGTTCCCACATTCTAGGCCAAAATTGCCCTTTCAGACCTCAGGGCTCTTTTAACCTATTTAGGGCCGAAATCGGCGCTCTTCCTAATTGCAAAAAACTCTATTCCCTTGGGGTAAAAAATTCCGATTTAGAAAAAACAACGTATTGATATGATTTATTTTTTGGTAATTAAGTGAACATACTTTACATAGTTTGTATGTTAAACTAACTCAGTTGTAAAACCTAATCAATATTTTACCTTACTACTACATTTTAATGAAGTTTCCCCTTAAAAAAAACTTTTCCCAAAACAACGAAAATCACGCTATTTGTTTCCCAATTTGGACAGTCTCGCGCTTATTTTCCCCAAATTCAGCAGGTCTAGGCCTTTCCATTTCCTTGAAAAAAAGACCTGTATCTAGTAAAAGGCTCTGGTGGTGTTGAGGATGGGGAGGCAAGTTGATTTTCATATCTTAGACTGTTATTAGTGAAATTTATTTTTTGTATCTGTTTAGAGTTATTGAGAATTTTTAATTTGATCTTTGGTTACCTGTTATCAAAATTCTTACTCCAGTCCCCATCCATTCCGTACAAAATTAATTAATCATTCATTGTATCAAAGTACTTTGACCGTTATCTAGGCAGTGCCTGTTTCATATTAAAACATTATTGTTAATTTTTTAACTTTCGATTAAGGTAAACATATGTATATTTTTCTCAGCCTTTTCCTTATTTTATGTAGGATCTCTTTACTGGAAACACATCTTTACCTAAAATCCCCAACTCTTCTTAATCACATTTACTGGTATCATATTTTGTTATAAGGGGTCGATATTCGACTCATTCTGTCTCAAAAATGTATTTTATGCAGTAAACCTCACCTACTTGGAACCCATTTAAATTTCGATAGGAGAACCCGGGAATCTCGCCGTGTTTTGAACCTGTCCTTTTAACAGTAAAGAGATTAGTCTCCCTTTATTATAGTACAAATTTGTATTGTCTCGAGGTTTTGCGAATGTGAATTTTAGAAACGCTGACAAGAAATATGCAACAGAGCTGCGTTAATTTGTTTGTTTATTAAACTGTTTGTTTATTAAACGAAAACATTACACAGCAAGGTCACTTAATTCGTATTTTCCCGTAAAAATAGCCGAGAATAAGGCCAGTGACCTGTAATAGTCGCACGTCGTAGAGAACGCTAACGCGCTGTGGAAACTTTCATTACGACGTGTGAATCTTACGACCTATACCGATTACGACGTGCGAAACGTACGATCTACACCGATCACAGACGCTTCAAAATTGAAGCGCTTCAGAGTCCTAGAAATACTGAAAAACATATAGAAAACTCCTAGGTACTTCATAAAAATGTAAGCATTCTTCAAAATTAATTATTTCTGTTAACAATGGAACGCCGGTGAAGTTACTTTTGGCTTTCAACTGTTATCACGTCTGCGTGACTTCACCGTGAGACAGGAAGCTGGTCAAAAATGCGACGGAAGGTTTGCAAAAAATGGCGCGTCCGCGTCGTCTGCCATCTGGAGACAAAATTCAAGTTTGATGCACTACGAAAATGAAAATCAGTAGCGTTAGTTAGTGAGTATTTAACATATTCATTCCCATGCATACATGTACATACGTGTAACCTATAGTCGGGCTTCGCCCGACCTGCCTTCGGCAGGTCGAGCTTTGCCCGTATTACCTGGAGGGGATTTCTTTATTTACACAGGCTGAGGTTTTGTCCAGCACATCACTGATTAATGTAAACATATTCTGGCACAAGTATACGTGGTTTTCCGTTTTATATGCGTGTTTGGTTGAAATATTACGCTGGTGCCATGGTCTTACGGAATGTTCTTAACGTCAAATGACTGATGTTAGATTACTGTAAGACATATCGTTTGGTGATATTCCTTTAAAACGTATATTCAGTAGAATCATTTCTCATCTCACTAGTTATTCTATATCATTTGACGCACCATTTGCGTCTGCTGCTGTACGATGCTGATAACGTTATGTCCTGAAAGTATCAATGTCATAGCTGTAACGGTTGCGGATCTACGAAAAAAATAAGAACGTGTAGCGAAACAAAAACACCAAAAAACATGATTTGGTTGGCGACACGTAGCAGTGCGTGGCTGTAACATTTTGTGTGGGATTAGGAAAATATTGAAGTAGATATAAAATTCGAACAGGAAAAGTAGCATTCAAGACGACAGTCGACCACAACAAACCACAGTAACAAAGAACAACTTAAAAAATGAATAAAAGGTCAAATAAGACATCACAAACACAAAAGGATTGACAATAGGGCTACCGCATTGGAACGGTCAGTGGCAAAAAACGGCCCGCTGGGGGTTTTAAACCAGGTTCTAGGGTGCACCAAACCTCACGCTTACCCTACTGTCATCCCAATAAAATGGGACAGTGTAAATAAGGAAATTCCAGCCATGAACTATTCTCTAACCAACAAGGCAGCTATCATTTAAGATGATAGAAAATGCTTGAATGGGACAGCGAATTTATAGAACTTAGTATTTAAGTGACAAAGCGATTTCGCGAGAATTCCTTAGTCAGTTGAAGAAGATCAGAGATGGGAAGGGCAGTAAGTGTTATCACATTATTGCCAGAATCAAAGCGTTTATTTATGAATTATGTTTGAGTGTGCTTGACTTTCCAGTACATTAGATGTAGGAATTGCTACTGTTCATAGAATATTAAAGAAGGATTTCAACATGAGAAAGGTCAGTGCGTCAGTGCTTGATACCTAGATATTTTAACATGAGAAGAAAAACATAAACATATCAGCGCTGCATCAACGTGAAAGTATCCACTCGAGGTAACAAAGTCGGCGTTCTGCTCCGTGCGCATGACACAGGTGATATGAGAACACTCGTACACAGGGCAGTTTTGATACACAATCTAAGAGAGTATACGTTATAGCTCCTGATGATGTGTTTTTATTTCGATCTTTATGGTCATAACAAAATTATAAGATCAGTACACGGACTTCTAGAACAGCCCTCATAATTGCCGCCTCGAACATGGAGCTTACAATGTTTTGCAGGTTTTTACATCTGTCTGTTTGCAGTTAATTTAACAACAACTACAAACAAATGGATATGCAATTTGAAATTAAAATGACACCTTTAATCTTTATATTGAACATTTTGTAAGTCTGCAGTGCCTATTCCATGTATTTAATAGTTTGTTACCATGGAATAGGAATTCATTGACGTATATGATTTAACGATGTAGCCATGCTTTTTCAATGAGCACCATATATGAACTGGTATCTGTTTGTACAATTTAAATAAAAACAGTTACATACAAGAAAAACTTGATGCAAAGCATTAATTCGGCGCCAACATTTTGAGGAATTAAAACATACGTTATTAAATAACAGTACACGTGTTTATCAGTTATTTTAACTATCTTATCATCAGTACTAAACCTTGGTATATTTAGTGGTCATGGACATAATATTAACAAACGTTGCTATGTTGACTTGGTTAAATGTATTTTGAATTAACTAGGTCATTCAGACAATTTTCCAAACGGCCCGGCCAGACATCACGGCTGTCCACTATGACCTGCCCAGGCTGTGTAAGAGCAGCCCGGCCAGACATCACGGCCGTCCACTATGACCTGCCCAGGCTGTGTAAGAGCAGCCCGGCCAGACATCACGGCCGTCCACTATGACCTGCCCAGGCTGTGTAAGAGCAGTCCGGCCAGACATCACGGCCGTCCACTTTGACCTGCCCAGGCTGTGTAAGAGCAGCCCGGCCAGACATCACGGCCGTCCACTATGACCTGCCCAGGCTGTGTAAGAGCAGTCCGGCCAGACATCACGGCTGTCCACTATGACCTGCCCAGGCTGTGTAAGAGCAGCCCGGCCAGACATCATGGCTGTCCACTATGACCTGCCCAGGCTGTGTAAGAGCAGTCTGGCCAGACATCACGGCCGTCCACTATGACCTGCCCAGGCTGTGTAAGAGCAGTCCCGCCAGACATCATTGTGTGTAAGAGCAGTCCGGCCAGACATCATGGCTGTCCACTATGACCAGCCCAGGCTGTGTAAGAGCAGTCCCGCCAGACATCACTGTGTAAGAGCAGCCCGGCCAGACATCATGGCTGTCCACTATGACCTGCCCAGGCTGTGTAAGAGCAGTCCCGCCAGACATCACTGTGTAAGAGCAGCCCGGCCAGACATCATGGCTGTCCACTATGACCTGCCCAGGCTGTGTAAGAGCAGCTCGGCCAGACATCACGGCCGTCCACTATGACCTGCCCAGGCTGTGTAAGATCAGTCCCGCCAGACATCACTGTGTAAGAGCAGCCCGGCCAGACATCATGGCTGTCCACTATGACCAGCCTAGGCTGTGTAAGAGCAGTCCCGCTAGACATCACTGTGTAAGAGCAGCCAGGCCAGACATCACGGCTGTCCACTATGACCTGCCCAGGCTGTGTAAGAGCAGTCCCGCCAGACATCACTGTGTAAGAGCAGCCCGGCCAGACATCATGGCTGTCCACTATGACCTGCCCAGGCTGTGTAAGAGCAGTCCCGCCAGACATCACTGTGTAAGAGCAGCCCGGCCAGACATCATGGCTGTCCACTATGACCTGCCCAGGCTGTGTAAGAGCAGCTCGGCCAGACATCACGGCCGTCTTCTATGACCTGCCCAGGCTGTGGAAGATCAGTTCCGCCAGACATCACTGTGTAAGAGCAGCCCGGCCAGACATCATGGCTGTCCACTATGACCAGCCCAGGCTGTGTAAGAGCAGTCCGCCAGACATCACTGTGTAAGAGCAGCCCGGCCAGACATCACGGCTGTCCACTATGACCTGCCCAGGCTGTGTAAGAGCAGCCCGGCCAGACATCACGGCCGTCCACTATGACCTGCCCAGCCTGTGTAAGAGCAGTCCGGCCAGACATCATGGCTGTCCACTATGACCTGCCCAGGCTGTGTAAGAGCAGCCCGGCCAGACATCATGGCTGTCCACTATGACCAGCCCAGGCTTTATTTGGATGATACTCTATATAGAAAATGTTTACATTTTAATACAAGAAAAACTTGATGCAAAGAGTCTGCGCTCATAAATCTATTTTCGTTTTCAATACATTTGTCTGCATTTGACAGTCAAAATGAAGCATTACAAAATTAGCGATTTCCCGTAAACGAAATTTAAATGCCAAAACATTCCGATATATCATCGTATTTTCTCATTTCTTAGCAACATTTAATGTAATTTGCCAATAATAATTAATCAAAACGATTTAAAAACGAGAACAATGTGAAAACATTTGAAACGCAGATATTACGATCGATAAATTTCGTTAAATTTTTCTAAAATTCGTATTACGCATTTAACTATTTGATTTTATAATCAGCCTCGTTTTCAGTCAAAATACAGGGAGACATCGTTTTCATGAAATGATTTTGTATAATTTTTGAATTATTGGTGCATCATTTCTTACAGAAATTCAAGAAATCGCTAAGCAGTTTTATCTCTTGTGTTTTATATCTTATTCTGGTGCGTTTTATAGCATGCTTTAAATGCCATTTAAACATTTTTAATTACAATCCAAACATACTCAACTATCAGTCCTTTTGATTCCCCATGCCTAAGGTCAAAGTACTACCACAGTATGTCCGGCGCCCTCAAGGGGCGCCGAACAAAAAGCGTGTACAAGCATGTGCGTAACTTTACACAGTATTAATAGTCAAAAATGCGTGATACGAAAATACAAAATGTTACATATCAGCAAAAATGTTTTCAATATAAACGTGTACGCTGAATATGCCTGCACAATGATGATACACCACGTGTACGCTGTATATGCCTGCACAATGATACACCACGTGTACGCTGTATATACCTGTACAATGATGATACACCACGTGCACGCTGTATATGCCTGCACAATGATGATACATCACGTGTACGCTGTATATGCCTGCACAACGATGATACATCACGTGTACGCTGTATATGCCTGCACAATGATGATACACCACGTGTACGCTGTATATGCCTGCACAATGATGATACACCATATGCCTGCACAATGGTGATACACCACGGTTACGCTGTATATGCCTGCACACTGATGATACATCATGTTTACCTGTCTCAGTAGAGAATTAGTCGGAGATGAAAGTAAAACAGTATTAAAATGGTAAATTGATACAAAGCATTTAATTATATGCAATATTCCAAGTTATATACATATTGAAAAAGTCACAATTACAACAATGATATTTGTATTCATATTAGTGAATGCTAACAAAATAAAATACCTATATAGATCTACTAATTAAGCAAGACTCTACAGTTGGTAATGTTTAACTATTTGTTTAGTGATTATCAAAAATATTAACGCACATCAATAATATGACTAGGTCAAATCAACTTGGCAGAAATAATTTTTTAAACTAAAAAAAACATATATTTTTCTCTCTTATTAGTCCCTCCCAAATGTGAATCGCAGGTTTGTTTCAACAAGATCTTGGACAAAGATCAAAATGGACGCGTGCATTATGGATATATATTATATATTCTGTGAAGAATTATAGAAATTGAGAAAATCTATAACATACCCCTTCCTGTACTGTGCTATCTCGCCTAGCCTAGTGCGCAAGATAGCACAGTAGCCAAATGTTATGAACTAAACGATAGACGTCACGATATTACGTCACGAATTGACGTCATAATATTACTCCGCGCTGTCGCCAAAGGAGTGACAGAAGAAGGAATACGTGTGTCAAAAGACGATTGGAAAGAAATTCATCACAGAATATATATTATATAGTTTAATTAACATTATTGTCGTGATACGGAAAATAATTCACTCGTGAGAAATATTCTTGCGATATAGAAACTCGTGCAAAAACGCACTCGTTTCTATATCGCAAGAATCTTTCTCACTTGGGAATTATTTCCCGTATCACTTCAGCAATGTTAATTAAACTCTATTTTACCTTTGACGATATCATCATAAGAGAATTTCAGCTTATTAGCGCGGTGATGACTTACAATAGGTAACTACTACTGATTCACCAACTTTGGTTGCAGGTTTGTTTCAGTAAGATCTTGGACAAGCTTGAAACGCATGTAGTACGTATATATTGCCCTTGATAAGTAACTAATGTATGTTTAATATCATTACATAGATGATGTGTCACGCATTTCATTTCTTGAGTTTAAGTTTAAGGTCAAGGTCAAGGAGCAATTCAACGTGTTTTATGTATTGTCCATAACTTCTTTACCGCTCGAAATAATGTGATGAAACTAGATTTGTGTCAAGACGGTTTGTCCTAAACCAAAGTCGTGGTTATGAACGTTTATGTCCAGTCCAGCAATTTGGCGATGAACCTTACATTGGAGGGAATTGCTTGTTTAAACGTGAAATACAGGGTTGAAAATCAAAAGAAATGGAAACACAATTTATTCTCCTCTGATACCGATATGCTTATTACAACGTTTCTTAGTTTAAACTTATTTTATTCATTGTATTTACAAGTTAAGCATATATACAATAACAACAAATAAAGGATTGGAACGGAAGCGTAATGCTTATTAAGTTCCTTTCCTTACCATGTTTATATGTAACACTAGAATGGCAGACTTATTATACATTACTCAAGAAGAGAAAATAGAAACAAAATATTTCTTATACAATGGAAAATGTTGCCAAGATTTAGAAGGAATAGTACGTTTGAAAGCTAAGAAGAAACGCACACACAAAAAATAATAAAATTTATATATTGAATAATACTAATACTATATAAAAAAAAGTGTAAGGGAAATCTGGGCGGCGACATTGGGTAGGGGCGAATCATCCGTACTAGCAGCATCTAACTTGTTCATTTACTGATGTTGATAAGTTATGTCAGTATAAAATAGTTTGCTTTTTAATATAAAATTTTGCATATTTTCGAAGATCACTTCATTTGTTTCGTAACTGAGATTGGGGTCACCACATAGGAGAATATTAGTTGAGATAGTACATATATTTGAAAGAGAGTTGATAAGTTCTAAACGAATAATGTGATAGGTTGGACACGTGAAGAAGAAATGCTCAGTGTTCTCGATACTACCACAGTGACACAGAGGAGAGTCAGTTATATTTTTGATAAACAAGTGATGGTTTAATGAACTACAGTTTGTTCTGAGACGTGTGTGTAGGATTTGTGCTTTCCTGTCACCTGCGTAGTAATACTTCGGGGGACGTGTTTCATGGGTAAGATATCGTTTGAAGGAGTAGACAGATTCTAAGGATCTGGCGTCCTGCGGGAGTAAATTCCATTCACGAACAACAGAAGGTAAAAATGAATCGGAGTAATTTTGTGTTCGAGAATGAATTGTTTGAAGATTATTTGCATTTCGTAAGCTGTATCGATACTCTTCTCCTACTAGAGGAGGAACTAATGTAGTAAGATACGGTGGTGCCAAGTTATGATTCATTTTATAAAATAGAACAAGCTTATGTTTACGCCTTCGAGCGTCAAGCGTTTCCCAGCCTACTTCCGTGTGCAAATTATTTAAGGATACAAGTTTGGTAGCTCCTGTTACAATTCTAGCTGCTTCACTTTGGATTTTATCTAGTTCCAATTTTTCATAAAGTGTGCAGTTATCCCAGATAACATCCGCATATTCTAACAGGGGCCTTATAAAACTAATATATATTATTTCTAAGGATTTACGATCCAGCTGGAATTTAAGTTTTCTCATTATATTTATTCTGGTCCATGCTTTAGCTGTCATATATTCGATGTGGGAATGCCAACTGCAGTCGTTTGAAAGCTTCACGCCCAGATGTTTATGAGTTGTAACTTCTGGTATTTGTTGATTAAGCATATTTAAAGGTGGATGTATAGGTTTGTTTCTTTTACGAGATATCAATAAAGATTCAGTCTTTGTAGGGTTAAAAGTGATAAGCCATTTATTCGCCCAGTCATTTATTTTTACCATATCGGAATTTAGGATATCGGCTGCGGTATTTACGTGGTCAACAATAATATATAGACTTGTGTCATCAGCGAACAGACGAATGTTGGAATCTATATCCGTAACAATGTCATTGATATATATTAAAAATAGAAGAGGCCCTAAGATAGAGCCTTGTGGTACCCCTGCGTTTATAGAAATCCACTCTGATTTAGCACCAGGAACTATAACACATTGGCGTCTATTTTCGAGATAATTGGAAAACCAATTTATAAGTGCATCCGACATACCAGCAGATTTAAGTTTCGCTAAAAGAGCTTTGTGCCACACGCGATCGAAGGCTTTGCTTATATCAAAGAAGATAACTCTTACTTCTTTACCAACATCCAGTGCTTGACAGAAAGTATTATACATATAAGTAAGTTGATTTACGGTCGAATCGCCCGGCATGAAGCCAGACTGCAGAGCCGATAGAAAGCTATTGACGCGAAGAAAATTAAATACATGTTTAAAGACTAATCTTTCCAAAACTGTGTTAATGTTACTTAAAAGAGAGATAGGACGGTAGTTATTAACAGATGATGGGTCACCGTTCTTAAAAGCGACATACACAAAAGCTTCCTTCCAAATATTCGGGACAATTCCATCAGCTAGAGATTTATTAAACAAATTACAAAGAGGAATTGATAGCTCACTGGAAAGTTCTCGAAGGATACGGTTGCTAACTTCATCTGGACCAGTTGCTTTACCAATTGGGAGACACTTTAAGACGGACTGAACTTCATCTGGGGTAAGTACCATTAAATGCATGCTAACGTTTCTAGGGGGTATGAAGGGAACTTCGACGTTATTGTCATTTAAAATTGTCTGTTTTTTTAAAAGAATCCTTAAGTAAATTGGCCTTTTCTGTTTCATCTGACACGACCTGATCGTTGTATAGAAGAGATGGAATGGAGGGTTTGTTATTGGAAGAAATAAAGGTTTTGAGTGTTTTCCACCAGTCCCTTCAGGAAATTTCAGGGGATTTAAGTTTACGGGAGAGACTATCGAAGTAAATTAGTTTTGATTCACGTATTAATGTTATAACTTCATTTCTAATTTGTCTAAACTTATCCCAGTGGTGTTGAAGTGTTGATAGTTTGGCCTTTTTATATAATCTTTTTCTAGCTCTAATTTTTCGTTTTATTAAGTTGTTAATCCAAGGAGGTTCTTAAGGTCTAATACGAATTATCAGATTTGGAATGCATTGTTCAGTTATAGATACAATTGTGTTTGTTATATTACTTGCATAGACATTAATATCATCATCTGATAAGTCCGACCAAACAGTTTCGATAGCTTTACTTCGCAATAGATTATAATCACCTTGATCATATTTCCAGATTTTTCTAGTATAAAATTTGAATTTAGGTTTCTTGAACTTGAAAATAGCAAAAATTGGACAATGGTACTTTTGTTGTTGATCTAAAAAGGGATCGGCAACGCCACTTAATATTAAATTATCTTTATTACTAACTAGCATGATATCAATGAGAGAAGATGAATGACAAGCTATGGACGAAACCTTTTTAAGCAAAGAGTATGTGCAAATAAATGAATTAGTCACTGACAATATTACAACTAAATGTAACGAAATTGCAAACATATAACTACATCGGTACGATGGCATGATCACGGCAGGATTGTGGCTGACGTTCATGAAATTTCGAGAAGGGACAATAAGAACAATACTACCACTAACATGCCATGGTACCTAGATGGTGAAATGAAAGAAGTAATGCCACAACGAAATCATACAGAGTAATTCGCCCTGAACCGGTCAGTGCCACACGCCCATAAGGCCTTATATAAAGAAAAAACAATGAAACAAAATAAATTGTCACGCTATATGATAGCATTGCCTAAATATATCACATTAAAAAGGTTAATGCGTAGAGGGGAAACACAACGTTTCTTGGATTATTCAAATCTGATTGATAGAATGCATATATCACTTCCTCTCAGTTGTAATATGCATGTGTTTTACTTTAACTTGCAAAGCTTCCTCTGGCCCTTTTGGGCCTCCTGTTTTAATTAGGAGTCAATATAACCAAATGATGTAAGACTATTTTAGATTTGCTTTTCGTTGGCTTTAAACGTCAACGAATCTATAATTTCTGATTTCTGTTAAGTTTCATTATAATAATTTTCTATTTGTTAACTGATGAAAGTTCGTTCTCTAGACCTGCTAAACACACTATATTTATTAGGAAAACTATGTCATGTTGTGAACATAAAGTCAAAATAACTATTAGGATAAACAACAACCAACTGAATAACCGTTAACCAAAACTAAACGTTATCGTTCTTAAAAAAAACTGTTCTGGAGGATTATAATCAGGTTAACGGTTCAGTATGAAGCAATTTATTTACAATAATAATACATGGTATACTTCAGTAAAACTATCACCCTGTTTTGTCCATATTCACAATAAACCACATTAATATATAACATCAAAATGCAATAAAGTACCCCGTTTACTCGAACTTTGGCTAACGAATTGATTAAATCAATAAATACGGACAATTTTTTTTCCAATGTCCCTCGACACAGTTCTTCATTTAAAAATAAAGTATGGAATATACCCAGAGAAAACGTCTGCTCAACCCGGGCTAGAGGGCGTGAACAGTAGCAAGCACTTTTTCACTACCGTTCATGAACAGTCTCATTCAAACCGATACTGAAATATGTTTTGTATTTATTCATAATTGTGTTCGACGATTTCCAAATTTCTCCTTTCATACTTGTTAACCATGAGTTGTTTAAATTTCTGATGATTACAGAAAAGTACAAGTAAACTGAAATTCTAACTTAGAAACTAGGTTCAGTGAATACCATAGGTCTTGCTCAGAGATCGCTCATAAGCGGAATCGTAGGAACCAATCAGACTGCAGATCGAAACAATTGTTATGTACCAGTTTAATACGAATTTACGTCGTTGAAAATTCATGCCAAATATAAGGCAACATTTTTAAACCATATTACGGTAAAATATTTCAATAATACGAAAATACTATGGAATAACTCTGAACGGTTCCTACGATTCTGCATGTTATATGTGCCAAAAATATACACGAATGATTAATATTAGTTGTTATGTATAAAACACATTATTGTTCGTATATTTGCATTAACCAGTTTGTATTTAATGACAAGTTGCTGCACACCAAACAATTACGTAATAAGCGCACATTACTAGTAATTGACAAACGATGTACTGATGTTATTGACGAACATAACCTGTCAATATAAAATGGAATGATACCATTGTTGGAATGTGTAGTTCCTTATAACACATACTGATTTTGTATATGTAATTTCTTATTTTTTAAAATGAATGTTATGATTAATACTCAACCCGCATGATCAACGTACAGGAGGCAGACTTATGCTTTTATATCTAATTTTTAATCCTGAGACCCTCACTGTAGCCAAGGAGCTTCTTCGGTGTCACCATGGGCAAGACACACGTCCGTTGGTCGAAATGTCACGTGTCTTTCATCCCAGCACTTAGGAATCTATTTAATAGTAAGTTTATGTATCGGTCTGCTCTCTCTGGTGCAAATCCACACTTAAATGCAGTTATATATTTGCAAATGTTTGGAAAATGATGTTTTTTTTAATGTTTTTTAGTAGAATCTGTTGTTTTGTAAAATTAAACAAAATCCTGTCACAGTTTATTCATGTTTGTTTGGGTAGGTTATTAAATTAAGGCTTGTACTATTGACACTGTGTATTAAAATATCTCGGTGTCAAAACCGTTGATAATAAGAACCTACACATATGTACATATTTCGATTACTCGAATAACGTTATATGTCCTTACAGTTTTGAGATCGCGAGAATCATCTTTGCTATATGTAATGAGTAATGTGCATACCGTCGGCATGAATGTTATTGATACCTATGCAGGTCATGTCTGAGTCATGTCTGATTGTGAAAAATAATGAAAAAATATAATGTACACAATTTCTAAATGGCATAAAGCTAACGACGAATTCATGCCATAAGCAACACACATAGTAATAATATCATAACACAATTTGATAATTCTAAATTCACGGCAACAAATCAATTACAGAATTTACGAACTATTCAGATATGCGGGTGTGAGTAGACACACATCAATTAATGCTGGTTGTTATCATTACCCTGTTAGTCCGCAGATGAAGACTGTAAAACAACCATGTTTCTATGAAACTTCATATGCAACAATACTGATTATGTTCTGGAATAGCAACAATACTGATTATGTTCTGGAATAGCATGCATTTCCAGGAATAATGGTATGAAAACATACATTGTCATTTATTAGTTTGTGTCATTAATCTATTCTTGGTAAAAAATGTAACGGAGCAACTGACATTTTGATTTATAAAATGAAATGCTTTTGAATTGATTTTTAAAAAACAACTTATTTACAGCCGTAATTTAATAAACTTGTGTCACATTTAACCATCTGGCTGGGGTAGAAAGAATACAGAATGAAAAAGGTCTTAAAGAATGATAGATCGATTGCCAGAAAGAATATGAGTTTTCGTCAATTGTAAGTTTGAACCACTACGACTGTCAAAACGGCGAAGAGTTTGAAACCCAACCGGCACATATGGTAATAGTTTGTTAAGACGGCAACAATGTCGATATGTTATGTAAACTGACTTATTGTCTATTTGTGTAACCAGTTTTACATGACACAATATGTGGAGCTGTTAGTAATATAAATTTATATAAACTGTATTTCCTTTTTTGGAAAATGCGATATTAAACCAATTCGTCCGTTGGACCATTAATATTTACTGAGTATATAAATGAACACCGATGTCGTTATGTACATATAAAGTATAGATTTACATATACCTATTTGACGGTTTAAATGTCTCCCTATTGTTTTATGAGATCACAGTTGATACACAATTTATTCACACACATATGGCACGCAACACACTTATTCACACCTGAAAACTAAATATTGTTGGACCTTCACATGACAAACATACAACCTTTTGTATTACTATTCCATTATCACCTAACACTAGCATAATTCGTAAATAAAACATATATAATTAGATATAATAAATATATATAAGCACGTGTAAGCATTGCACTGTGTATATGTGCTGTTGTATTAGGGGTCGTGTCGTCTGCGTCAATGACGCCTCCTTCGTCGTCCTCTGATATCTGATCAGACTGTAATTCCTTATGGTCCTTGTCGCATTTTACTGCAAATACAAGATGAATGTTATGTCATTACTTCATATCTATTTATTTTTGTCAGTGGAATCTTACGGATGGATCCAAGACATAGGTTCTGCTATCACAATTTAAATCCAGCGTTGCACTTTAAAAAGGTAAGCGTTCATGGATTTTGACATTCCCTACAGGCGTTCAATATCGCATAAACGCCAGCAATGTGCGCATTAATTTTTATATTTAAATTATTAACAATATTTTCCCGTTGTAACAGTTTCAACAATAACGTGCAATTGGGAAGTTGGTACTCATAAAAAGTGATAGAAAGATAAATATCGCCAGTGTACTTCTAGACAGCTTAATAGCCATGTTATATTGCGGTTCATTGGATGCATGCACAATTCGATCTGCCTTTTTGAAAAGTGAAGAGACGCTACATTGTTCAACATACCGTATTAAGAGAATGTAAATATGGATAAATGGTTTACGGACGGACGGACGACGTACACATATTTATCACAATACCGCAAAATTAGCCTTCTGCTCAGATGAGCTAAATTATCTAGGGTCCTAAGAAATTTAGACTCCTTTCTTGTCAAGGAAATAAATAAATGTTTAAAAATGTGTGTCGTTATTACCTGCATGTTTATACAAAAGGTAGTTTAGGAATTTGTTTATCACGATTCTTCTATTTCCCTCACAGTTTGAACTAGCCTGTACCTCAAGGCCAAACTCGGATTCCATGAATGTCTGGAAAAAACAACAACACTAAAAATAGGTTTTAATAAATCAGCATTACCTAGTTAGGTTGTTATTTCGTTTTCGTATGTGACTGTTTCGTATATATAATGTATGGTTAATGCGTTATCCAGGCGATTTTGTGTTCTATTCGCATTTGGTAACGTAATAATGTTTACTTCTTTATGCTGACGACATAGTTATCTTTTTTCCCGAAAACGAGAGCTGTTTACATGATGGTTTAAATAGCTTGCAAGATTTTGTACTAAATGGACATTGCAGTAAATGTCGATAAAAGCAAAAGTTATGGTTTTAAAAATCATATGTGTAGAAATCCCACGATATATATGTGAGTCATATGTTAGATTTATTTGATGAACTCATTTCATCTATTTTGAACTATGGGCCTTTTTTTCAGAGACAAAAGTAATCGAATTTTAGATTCTTGAACTGTTCATAGAATTTTACCAGCTGGTGTCAGTTAACATATCGTGTGGCTGGAGATATCAGCTCCCATAATAATCATTGAAATATGCTAAAGCGACAGGTTAATGGCTGGGAGACTGCCTCTCAATTTACGACCACGCTAGCCCTTTAAATGTGCAGTCCCAAAGCTCTTCTAAAGGAAACTGATTGTGTTAACACAGGTTTACCAGTGCACATTGCAGAATCAGGGTAGGCGGAGCTTTGTTTCTTCATATTTGGAAGCAAATACGTAATAATACTATGAATACAATAATGCAACACTTGGTCTGATATGTATTATGTAAATAAGAAGGCCGACAATTTGAAAATCGCTCGATGCTCTTTGGATAAACGAATTGGTTGACTATAACAAACGATCCAAGTTCTGGAGTAAATTATTTTGACGGTTGACTTACTGAACAAATTAATGCACGTGGGACATGTGTAATATAGCATACTTACTAAGCAAACAAACGGTTTGGTAGTATCCCCTAAATGCCTGACAATAGCATAAAATGTAGTTCCTTCTTGCCAATGGTGTAAACATTGCAGTATTTGCACTGAAACGAAAATACAGAAGAATAAATTGGGATGTTCCTACAATGGTAAAATCAAACTCTTCAAATTAAAGGTATATGTTGCTATTAAATCGTAACACGATATAAAACTCAAGAACTCGTGATCTCTGTCATCAGTTCCTTATTTAAAACTGATCTATACCCGAATTACTAATCCCAGATGAACTCGTGGTCTCAGGTCACCATTTAAAAATGTAGTGCCTCTGCACTATTCTATATTAATACACACTTTATACTTGGAGGAACATCCGTTTATCGCATATGAGGAATACGCGATCTAGGTCAATCGTTTATCACCTGAACATGTAGCACTGACGAAAAAAATATTATATCAATGCTGATTATATTTTCAATTCACAATTTATTATTGGTCGCGATAATCCGTTTATAACTGGAAAATGTGTAACAGTTTTATATCATTAACTAACTCTTGAAAATGTCGCGCTTATGAAAAAAATCGTTCTTATCAGTACCTGATTTCCTATTGGAGGAACACGTGGTCTCAATCATCATTTCATCACTTGAAAGGCAACCGATATTTATTTCCCCTGAACAATCGGAAGCCTTGTCAGTGTACTGGTAGATACCCGACAGAACGGACGGAAACACGCAAGTAGCATTTAAGTCGGCTGAAAATTAAATATTGTAGTTTTGGTATTACATTTTCAAAAAAATAGGAAACTTGAATAATGGTATAAATATTATTGGCCCTATATTCACTTGTAAAGAATAAAGACAATTATCGGGAGCAAACTTCCAACTTAGCTTCTTTATTTTCACTTAGGTTCATCTACAGCATAGAACATCATCACAAAGGGAAACAAACAAAAACATGTATACACCAGGAAAAGACTATATACATCTACAATATATCTAACAATTAAGTTGTAGATGTATATTCAATGTATACGTTTACTACTTAACAATTGCAGGTATTAATGTTATAATAATAATAATAATAATAATAATAATAATAATAATAATAATAACAATAGATGTCAAAACAATGATATAGGTAGTTGACATGATATGATACTCCTGTATATATTCACAAATATAACATGCTGAATTTATTAATCAAAATATATGTATAAATATTAGTATTTTCAGATTGTAACAAAACCTTTACATCGGCTAAATATTTATTCAAGAAAGTAATATTCATTATGCCGAAATAGTTCAGTACTCGTTAAGAGTAAATAACAGTTATATAGATTTATCGACTAGTGGGCGGAACACATTATCCCCAAATCCCGTGCAGCACGCTTTTCGTGGTATCTATTTGAAAAGTTTCATCATGTATCTTCGGACTATTACTTTATCATAATGGTGGATTTAAACACACGTGTGAAATTTCGTGAGTTTGTTTTATTTTACTGGATTGCAATTTTATTATTTACACAAATAACGGATTTTATAAGAATTACCTATATTTAGCCTCGAAAGGTCGGTTTATTTATTTTTTATCTATTTAACAATGGTTGTATAACCTTTGACGGGATTTGTGGGCGTTTAAAAATATCCATGTCGCTTGTCTATCATGCCTATTATAAGGAAAATTACTGTTATTTAACAGTTTATTTCATTTGTTCTACCAAGTGCACACGCACACGTTTTTAAACATTCAGCGGGTACAAATAACTACGCTCCAACCATGATAAACAGCGGGTACAAATAACTACGCTCCAACCATGATAAACAGCGGGTACAAATAACTACGCTCCAACCATGATAAACAGCGGGTACAAACAGCTTCGCTCCAACCATGATAAACAGCGGGTACAAACAACTACGCTCCAACCATGGTAAACATACAACACACGCATACACAGGCACGCACAAGCACACACCCGTCCGCACTCGCGCGCAAGCACTCATGCGCACAGGAAAAACAAAACGAGAAGAAAAACAATAAACAACAACAATAAAAAGCAAATAGTACATTACATTTAACGGAAACAAAAGCTTGGAATGGATTCTGCAGCCCTACCGAAACGAAATGTAGAGCATGATTTGGTTTGTGTTTTCGTTAATATTGTCAGTTGTCGACCAATGGAACGCCGCACTACCGAAACGAAAAGTAGTACTGCGTTTGGTCATGCAAATTACTTTACATTGTTTAAATTGGGTGGGTTAAAATAAAATAACAATTGAATTACAGACGTTCAATGTTATGTTTTATTATGTATCTTGCTATTGAACTTTTAAGATTTTCATAATTTTGTCCATGAATAAACTTAGTTTTCTCATTTCAGAATAACTTGTTTGCGATAATAATGCTGTAAATTTTAAAATATTTGGGCGGTTATAATAGAATGGTTTAACGTACTCTTTTCTTTGGTCATTGAATTGGGGCATACTAAAATATAGTGAAACTCATCTCCAATGTCATTACATTGGTTACATTGCCTTTAATGTGAAGGTATACCTCTCCATCTTCGAGTTTCAATGGGTAACTGGTGATTTCTGGTTCGAAATAACATAAGTAAGTGGGTAGTAATTGTATATATTTACGTTGTTTAAATTATGTTTTAAACAGTTTATATATGTTAGTGTTTGACGTTCTTCCTATACCAGATAGCCAAATTTGGATAAAGGTATCTTTAAGTTGTTGATATGAAGCTTTAATTAGCAATTTGAAATTGGTAAACGACTGGCTGTACCAAATTCCGGAGTAGCCAGAATTACATAATATATTTTTAATATTGCCCATCCGCCCCGATTTGACCTTGATTGAATAGTAAAAATCGTACATTAATAAATAAATGCTGGATGATAATTTACTTCTGTCATTGCCATTTATATTATCTATAAGCTTTGACCAGAATGCTACAACTCTGTTTTTAACATATACATGTAAAGGTGTTGTGCCAATCTCTCCATATATCATATAAGAGGGAATAGATTTTTTCAGATTAAAAATGCATTTATAGAATTTGAATTAAATTCTTTCTAGGACATCAGTATTTCCAAACCCCCATATTTCACTCCCATATAATAGGATCGGTTTCATTGTTTTGTCAAAAAGGTCAAATAGTATTTTCGTATGGTAGTGATATTGTTTTCATTTTTTTTTCTGAATAATGAGAAAAGAGCTTTGTTAGCCTGTTCTGCTAGATATTTCTTTGTTTGATTAAACGATCCGCTTTTAGAGAAAAAGATTCCTAGATATTTATATTCATTGACTATCTCTACTACTTCTTCGCCGATTTTAAATATTTTATTTCGTGATGGGTTACCCTTACTAAAAATCATAATTTTTGTTTACTTACAATTATAGAAAGCTTCCACGTGTCGCAATATACTTTGAAATGATTAAGTGCATGCTTTAGATCTAATTCATTGTCACTAAATATAGTAGTATCATCTGCGTACATTAGAATAAACAATTTAAGATAAATATGTACATCATCAATTACTGTTTCTTTATTTACACTAGTAACATTTCTGTCATTTATATATTGCTCTAAATCATTAAGGAAAATTCTCTAAATAAGAACGGCGACACATTTTCGCCTTGGCGAACGCCATTTAAACATGTAAAAAAAGGGGAGTTACCATCCTTAGTGACTACGCTAGACTTAATGTTGTCATACATATTGTATATAACGTTAAAACATTTTCCATTAATATTCTCATGTTGCAGTTTTTGCCAGAGACCTATTCTCAGGACAGTATCAAACGCTTGTTTAAAATCTATAAAACAACAGAACAGTTTATTTTTTATCAGAGTGAACAAGATCTATAAGACTTTTAAGAATAAAGAGATTATCAATTGTTGAATGCTTTTTTCTAAACACAGCTTGGGTTGATTTTATGAGATATGATTTTTCTGCATAGGCATTTAATCTACTATTCAAAATGCTAGTAAATATTTTTCCAAAACAACTTCAAAGTGAAATCGGACGGTAATTCTCTGGTAAGCATGGGTTCCCTTTATTTTTAAATATCGGTTTTATTATTCCTATTGTCTTGGACTTTATTTAACGAGAGAACTCGTTTGAAACTAGATACTGTTCTATACTCGCATAAAATCAGGCGGTAATCACGTATAATCAGAAAATAATCGATATTCATATATAATCAGAAAATGTTCAATACTCATGTATAATCAGATACTATTTGATACTCATATATAATCAGATAATATTTGATACTTACGTTCACAGACATGTTATTAGGTCTGTGTTACGTTTTATCAGATAATGTTCTATACTCACGTATTTTGAGATAATGTTCGATACTCGTATAATCAGATAATGTTCGATATTCACATATAATCAGATAATGTTCGATACTCACGTGTTTTGAGATAATGTTCGATACTCGTATAATCAGATAATGTTCGATATTCACATATAATCAGATAATGTTCGATACTCACGTGTTTTAAGATAATGTTCGATACTCGTATAATCAGATAATGTTCGATATTCACATATAATCAGATAATGTTCGATACTCACGTGTTTTGAGATAATGTTCGATACTCGTATAATCAGATAATGTTCGATATTCACATATAATCAGATAATGTTCGATATTCACATATAATCAGGTAATGTTCGATACTCACATACTTTGATATATAGTTTAATACTTGGATATAATCAGATATGGTAATTACTCAGGTATAATCAGATAATGTTCATTACTCAGGTATAATCAGATAATGTTAGATAATGTTCGATACTCACGTATAATCAAATACTGTTCAGCATGCTCATATTGACACACGTTGAACTCTTCTACTAAAACGCCTGAAACATAAATAGCCACTAAATTGAATGATGGGTAAACAGACTAGACTGAAATATAAACCAAAATCATGCTGGGTAAGAATGCTTCTGGCCTGGAATGAAAAATAAACTAATAACAACCGGGTACGAATTCTGATATCATCAATAAAATAATTTATCTTAAATCTATTGAACATAGAAATATTTTAATTTTGTAAATCGTTTTAACATGATACCAAACATATAATGTATTAATATAAACAATACAAATATGTTAAACAAACAAAATGGACTTACCGACTGAAGTTTCGATGACGTTTTTCGATCGGGTTTTAAATAAAAGGCACTTCTTTTCTGAAAAACTGCAAATTAAACCAAAAACGTCGATATGAAGTCGAACAGGACCATAATCAACAAAACACGCATCGGTACACACAACAGTTACAAGGATAAATGTAAGGCAATGTATTTGACATCACAAACATAAAATAATTGACAGTACGGCCACCGCCTTGGAACAGTCAGTGGCAACATGGCCGAGTTCTAGGGTTCACCAAAGCTCATTCATACCCTGCTGTCATCCCAATAAAATGGGACAGAGTAAATAATGAAACCAGGCTATAACTTCCAACAAACCAGCCAGCATTAATAAGCAATATAAGTATAACCAAAGATGATCATGTATATATGAATAACACAATTCTAAAAAGCCGCAAAGCAAGTACACAGTGACTTGACAGAAGCCAAGGCGAAAATAGACCTTTAAGTACACGACAAGACCAGATTGGAGACAAACATCCAACGTTGCCGTCCTCTCAGGAATTAGGTAGACGTCATCTATAACACATGATGTGATCTTTCCGGTCATCGCACAATCAAAGCGGAAAGCAAAGAATCAAACTGTAAATACTGTATTGTGAGCCAACCATTAAACATACAATGCCTTGCAAAATGGAAGGGTCATAACCTCTTATTATTAACTTGTTAACACGTTTATTAAAGATTGTATGAAAGTGACCATAACAAAGAATCTGTCGAAGTGAGTAAATCACCATGATACCATATCCATGTACAATTTTATTTTAAGCAAAATATATTGCTTAGGAATTTCGAACAAACTGTCATTATTGAAATGAATGAACAGTGAATCAACATCCAGAACGTAACCTTTTTAATTTCTTTTATTTGGGCAATAAGGGTATGACGTCACTGGTATGGGAATACGTGATAACTTAAGTATTTACCAGTCCACATTCGTGGAATACGTGATACTGTTAATTATTACCAATCATCATTTGTATTACAGATATAGATAAATTAGTGTTTAACAATCTACGTATCGGAATATGTGATATAGTTTAAAAGCAACTACCAATTCTCATTTATGGAAATACGTGATATATTTAAATGAATCGAATGTTGTTTATCGGCTTATCAACACAGTATATGTTATTTAGAGCCGCCCCAGAGAGAAGGATATATAGGAATCCAGGAACCGTGCCCTACTCTTATTATCGAATAGATTCCTATGGTTCTTTAACGTGCTCGGAGGATAGACCGATAAACGGGACCGCCCAGTTTACGTCCCCATCCGACGGACGAGGCTAAGGGAAAGTGTCTTGCCCAAGAACACACCGACGAAACTCAGTGGCACCACGGAGGATTGAACCCGGGGCCCCCGGTTACAAATCCGCCGCGCTACCGACTGCGCCATGCCAGCCCTCGTGATATATTTAAATATTTACCAATCATCAGCAGCAGTAGAATGCATCATATAGATAAGTATTTACCAATCATCATTTGTAGAATACGTGATAAACTGCTCTGTTGACGAGGCCAAGCCTGTGTTCGTAAGGTCTCTTACACATCGGAACACTTCTCGAGTGCCTGAAGAAGCGACGGATTCTGAAATAGGAATTCTAAATCAAATCGTTTATACATTTTGCTTCTTCTTAAAAGGGAGATATTATAATTCTAAAAATACTCTGTCGCATGTTATAAACAAGTTCGCATTGTATGCATTTAACGTTAATAATAATAATAATAATAATAAATAATAATAATAATAATAATAATAGAAGATACATGATGTTGCTATTGTACAGATATTCTAAATTGTATAATAATAAAACAATAAAAATGCATTACACATTGTAATAGGTATTTAAGCTATTGAACATTGCACATGTTATCGAAACTGTCTTATGTATGCGACTCAAATTTACACAAGAAGACCAAATGGGCTCGAGTCGCTCACCTGGGACTTGATCATTTGATACATGGTGATGCATTGCATAAACCAAAGTGAGCTACTCATATACGAGATATTCATAGAAATAGAAATGATGCGACAATTTAGAATGCTGAATACTGAACGAGGGACATAACTTTAAATTTAAACATGTATATCGTTTGTATTCGACTTATTACAGGTTTTGAAATATATGTATTTGGTTTAAGCATATTTGATGAAATATATGTCATATGTTTGCATAAATAAAATTACAACACATAAAATGATCGGATTAGCTGTATGCCGCTTATTAAATTCCTTCCTATATATATGCATGAACAACATTGATTAAAATCAGCTGAACAATACAAATGAAGCCATGTAATGGACAATTGAGAATTGAAAGGAGCATATCGTTTACGTCACAAACTTGCACATTTTCAATGTCATCTATGATTTTGATATAGTGAAAAAGTACATTAACCGAAATAGATATAAAACAAGCGGCCCAAAAGGCCTGTGGACGCTCTACTGGCTAAAACGGCTCTAATATCAAGGGTTGTCGTCATAACATTCCCATCAGTACTTCTTTTAAAACGCTGCAAAAAAAACCACAACACACAAAACAACAACACCCACATCAGAAACTTAAACCCTTGACCCATGCTAACAATTTATACAAGCAGCCCTAGTTCTAATTTGGTATGGTTATGTAAGGACTCGAGGCACAACAATTGAATAAAATAGGGTTTGACCGCCTGTAGAGTGTCCCCTTTATGCAGTCGGTCAAACCCCATTTTAAATAATAGTCCCTAAATAACCGTACCAAATTAGAACCGGAACTTGTGCAACTAGATTTGGTACTGATCATTCCTGCCAAGTTTCGTCGAAATCAAGCCAAGGGTTCAAGAGAACTATTCTGTACAAAGTTAGTGTATTAAAACCTTTAAAGGGCCATAACTCCACCGAAATCATTCAACCGGAACACAGCGATGAAATGCACATCTGAGATTGATACTGATTATCCTTGCCATGTTTCGTGATTTTCGGTTCAGCAGCACTAGTCCGGACAAAGTTTGTGTATTAAAACCTGTAAAGGGCCATATCTCCAACAAAAATATGTCAACCGGAACACAGTGATGATATGCACAACTAGGCTTGGTACTGATCATCCCTGCAACGTTTCTCTGAAATCCGGCCAGGAGTTCAGCAAAACTAGTCTGGACAAAGTTTGCCTAGTAAAACCTTTAAAGGGCCATAACTCTGCCAACATTCTTTCAACCAGAACACGGTGATGACATGCACAACTAGGCTTAGTATTGATCATCCTTGCCAAGTTTCGTTGAAATTCGGCCAGGGGTTCAGCAGAACTAGTCCGGAAAATGTTTGTGTATTAAAACCTGTAAAGGGCCATACCTCTGTCAAAAATCATTCCACCGGAACACGATGATGACAAACACAACTAGGCTTTTCTGTTCGTACCCTAGATTGGTTTTCTCTTTAGCTGCAACTACTATGGTTGTTCAGTACGATTTTGGATACATCCTGAGATGTTTATTATTTTGTATGTGTT
Organism: Cyrtodaria siliqua; assembly: GCA_037043455.1. Lineage (NCBI taxonomy): Eukaryota > Metazoa > Mollusca > Bivalvia > Adapedonta > Hiatellidae > Cyrtodaria > Cyrtodaria siliqua. Next base: position 149,952 of record JAWPHD010003712.1, on the reverse strand, counting down.
TCTTTAGTTAGTTTCTCTGGATGTGGACTTTATTGTTAGAGAATTCCTTTTGATGGGATGTAGTTTTGTTTACCCTGTCTTGTCTATTTTGGCGCTGAAAACAGGTTAATAGCGAGGATTGTGCGCATATAAAATCGAGTCAAGCTAACCAGTTGGCCTTATTGCCTACTGACCGTTCCAAGTCGGTAACCCTGTCTTCACCACCCTTTCTGTTGTTTTTGTCTCTTTCATTGTATTTTCAAGTCATTGTTTGCAGTACAGTGCGGACCTACGATGTCATTGCGTTCGGACGCTGTGGTTTCTATAGGACCCTATATCTCATATTTGGTACTTATGATTCCTGCAATGTTTATCTGAAATCCGGCCAGGGGTTCAAGAGAACTAGTCCAGACAAAATTTGTGTAGAAAACTCTGCCAAAAATCATTCAACCAAAACATGGTGAAGATATGCACAACTAGGCTTTATACTGATCATCCTTGCCGAGTTTCGTTGAAATCCGGCCAGGGGTTGAGCAGAACTAGTCCATAAATGTCTCCAATTTAGGAGGTTCGCCATCTGTTTGAGATTTCATGATTATACACATAGTTTGATGAAGATCGACTAAGACATAAAGACCTATAGCGTCAACACAAAAGGTATTTAAGTCGAACAGGAAATGTAGAATTCACAGAGCACAGTCAACCAAAACTATCATTTCAAACAAGCAACACTTGCGAAGATATATCGTGGTACGCACCACGACAAACATAAGGGGTTGAGAAATGGTTATAATCTAATTATCACCTTTATACATAATGAACTCTTCGGAACTCCGATCCATGATTCTCAATATGTCCAATCCGGCTTGTACTTCTACTGCGACATTCCCGGTGAGGTCCCGCCACTGCCTTTGCTGATTAAGAGCTAGAACACTAGGAAAGGTACACGCCTCTCTCACACGTGATCTCATATCTGAATGAACGATACATAGTATACATATGCGAAACACGTATATAACACCCATATCTAAATCCTCTCAAAGCTTAATTTAGCAATACGCATAATCTTCACGACGTAGATAAAGCCCATTCTGTGTTGTTTTAAAGTATAATATCGCCTAAGCCGGTGCTTGGAGGCATGAGAGGTGTTGCACTTTACCACACATTACCACTCATGAACGACAGACTCAGTAAAACCGAATCTGCTACTTTTATCTGCTTGTGTTTGTTGCTTCCAAGGGATACCCTTTTCAGTATTTATTGACAGTCATACTAGCATTTGTTTAGTGCTGTGTGGCGGTCGTAAAATGTTGCACCGACTACAAATCAATAGTGTTATCATTCTATTTTAAAGCCACACATATTGGGTTTAATGCTCTCAAAGGACCAGTAAGTAATAAAGCTACTGATCGGTAGTCGGGGCGACTTTTCACAGTCGCCACACAGCTCTAAACAAACACTAGTGTGAAAGTCATAAGTACTGAAAAGAGGATCCCCTGGAAGCAGAAAACAAAAACAAGAGAGAAAAATAGCAGACTCAGTGTTATTGTCTGTTCATGAGACGTAATATCAGCTGCAACGCCTCTCACGCCACCTAGCACCGGCTTAAGCGGTGTTCTACTTTAAAGCCACACATATTGGGATTGATGATCCCAAAGGACCAGTAAGTTCTTAGTAGATATATATATCGTGATTCTTGGTTTAAATGCAAGAATCATAATAATGGCTTGTGAAGTAACATCTAAAGGTTATACACCATGTTATACACCATTTTTGAAAGAAATTGAACAATTGGCTGCTTTGTAGTTTTATCCTGATGTTTCACACACCTTTACTAAGTTTCATTGTAAGAACCCCAAGTTCTGGACTTTGTAAGCCCTGGCACGTGGCATCTGCTGACATCGACATGTCCCCTGTAGTTCCATAAAATCTGTGCATCTGAAATAATAACAACATAGATATAAAAATCGAACAGGAAAAGTAGCATTCAAGGACGACAGTCAACCACAAACACACACAGAAACAAAGAACAACTTTAAAGATGAATAAAAGGCCAATTAAGATATCACAGACATAAAAGGTAGTATGTGGCGAATGTCAATGTTTACTTGCTGTTGTGATACAGCTAATGCGGTTATAAAAAATAGCCCTACCCGGATATCACATGATTGAATATATGATATACAATCCAGGGCGTGTCTGTTTATTTAGATATATCCTTAAAGCTTAACTCTTCTCTAAAATTATTTGACCTATTTATATTCTACACTTAGCATGTTTTTAACCAAGCGAATCACATTTAAAAATATATAAATCAAATGGCATTAACCCGGGGTCAGAAGCAATGTGTAAAAAATAAATTAATTGACATCACGAATAGTTACAAACCGGGGTCATATTATTATATATATATATATATATCTTTATCGAATACTTCTAAGAAACAATTATACCTATAGTATTTATATTTGGCACGGAGCTCGTTTTGACTTGGATAATATATTGTGTACAAAAGACACGCGCAATTGTGCTCTTCAACACCACGTACAGCCGCCAATAGAGGGAGAACACTCCTGCTATCCATTATATTCCAATGGTTCTTTAACTCTCTCAAAACAAAAAAAATCTTATTGTCATACAACAAAGTGACCATACAACAAAGTGACCATTACGCTAGCTGAAATAGGCTACCATATTTTCTTGTTATCGGTTGCTCTAACATTGCTTTTTCAAATGATACACCAAGAACAGTCGAAACAAAGCAGCATGCCTGTTCATTACTGCTCATTACCGCTCCGAAATACATATGTGTAATTAGTTCTCCAAGTACAGGTTACTTTAATACTGTAATATGCATATGTGTTTACAGATTTTCACAATAACACATTAGCTAACTCTGTCTTTATGTTTCCATAAAATAAAATAACTCCATCATATGTCTAACAATTTTGAAATTACATAATTTCAAGACTAACCCTTGAACATATTTAAGAAATAATACATAAAATAAACATTTGCTTGAAGTTGGTGAAGTCGATGCAATATGCTGACAGACAAAGAATTGTATTGCAAGCCTCAGTATTCCGTTTTGAATGCCAGTTCAGACATCGTTATTGCCTAGTTATGACATCTCGTTAGCAAGAAGACAAATGCATTTTAAAATGAGAAATGCATAACGTTTAATACAATATAGCAACCATAAATACCATGGGAATAATATTTCTATACATCTCACAGGCACCATTAAATTATGCACTGTACAATAAGTCTGCGTGTAGTTATATCAGATTACCACCGCAATAATTATGCATTTAAATTCAAACAATTTATTGTCGGCTCGGATACACTGGGATCGTATATTTTTTGAGACGTGACAATACACATTTGTGGAGGCATAGTTGTGCAACCATAATGCTATTAGCTTCTGTCCCCGAAGAAGTATATGGAATCGAATACACAACAAAAGCTTCAATAAATTCCTTTTCAGGCAGGCCATATTTAAATTGTTACTGCTTGTTTTATTATGCACATAAGGGCAACATGATACGCTTCCATGCAGTTCCGTGTTTCTATCTTTCTACAAGGTTAGAATTCTCCGTGAACACCGTTTAACGCGATTCATTTTAGGGATTTATACCCAACGGGGAGTCTTACAGGGCTCAATTTGATGATTCATGTAATAGTTTTATTGTGCGATTTTAAGGTAGGTCGATACCGTCATTCTTTATAACCAATCGTAATATTTTCATTTTAAAGTTAATTCCATTTTAAAATGCCGTGTTTCTGACATTGTCACTTGATCATGTGGGTGTCCCTTGTGCAAGTAAACAAAGCGTCATATCAATAAATATATGGTGTTTATACCGTGCAGTTCATGTATTAGATTTGAAATCACTCTATTTTGTTTTAAATTAGCTATCCCGAGTGCGTGGTCCAGTGGTAGAGCGCCGAACTCCAGGTCGAGAGGTCGTGGGTTCGATCTTCGCAGCGGCCACGTTATTTATCCTTGAGCAAGATAATTAATCCACATTGCTTAGTACTGGTTCTATCCAGGAAGCCATCAAGAGTGATTAATCTAAGTTGCAATAACTTGTTTCGCAATCGATGTAAAATAAACATGTTTAAACTAATCCCGTCAACAACAGTCACATTTTACAACATATGTACACCGTTTCTAAACCTACTGACGATGAGGTATATATACAATTTACATATTTTGAGAATCCATCCGCTATAGACAAAACATATAGGGCTTTAACCAGCCAGATTAAACCCTAAAACGGAGCCTCAAATTAAGAGTTACCAACGTGAAAAAATATCTATACTTTTAATCGGCACATATACATTATTATATGACCTTGAGACATGGTTAGAGTTTTGAAAAAACTGTTATGTAGTATAATGTTGCCGTTATTTGGCAGATTAGTGCCTTTAAATGAATCAGGCACTAACCTTGATACGTCATCTAGGATATCGTACGTACATCACTGTGCAAACTGAACTTCTTAGTAAATACGGGAGGGTTTTTAAGCTCCTTTATTATGTGTAAGCTCTTAAAAACAGAAAATATTATTGTTTGTCAGTTTTAAGTCGGACCGTAGACGCCCACGAAAAGTCCGGTGTAACCCTTTTTAATGGCAAGGTATACATTGTTTCGTTTTCACAATTATTTCGCTATAATAAAGGACACTATATATCATGACCCAATCACCAAGCTTGGTGCCATTTGCGTATAGGTTTACATTTACATATGTCACTTACAAAACATCTGTATAATGGTTCTGAAGGCTCATCACTTGTTGAATTTAACTGGAGAAACTTGCCGTACATAAATTTATCTCCATTCTCCCAAGTTGCCAAACATTGGAACTGCAATTCTAAAAATGAAAAAAATAAAAAAATGTAATACTTCAGTTTTGTAATTGATAGTTTTATAATGGGTAACTATATATCATCGGTTATTTCCCCAGACAAGGAAGTAATCTATACATCAAATATAGGGATAGCACCAGTATCTGCAGACACATGCCTTTTTTAATAAATGGTTTATCTCTTGTTGCTCTGGCTTCTGCTCTGAGTATTTGTCTTATGGATTTATAGACTTATATTCATATAAATATGATCATCTTCATGTTTTACTTATATTGCCTATAAATGCTGCCTAGTTTGTTAGAGGATATAACCTGGCGGGGATCTCTTTATTTACCCTGTCCCGTTTAATTGCGATGACAGTAAGGTAAAGTTGAGGTTTGGAGCCCAGGTTGAATCCCCACAGCGGCATTTTGCCACAGACCGTTCCAATGTGGTACAACTATCGTCAACCCTAGTGTGTTTGTGGTTTGGCATACGTTGCTTCAATGTTTCTTATGGTTGTTGTTTGTTTTGTATACGTGTTTTTGGTTGTCTATGTCCAGCGAATTCTACATTTCCTACTCAATATTTATACCTACTTTTCTTATAAGAAGATGTGATCCTCCTAATTCAAATTGCGTTATACTTAGCTTGTATGTGTTTTATACTATATTGTATACTGAAAGGAAAAAGAAACGCATAATGGGTATTTCCGCTATATTGTATGTTTAATATGCTACTGCTAATCGAATGGTACAGGGCGACATTAGGCCTGTCCTTTCTGAAAGAAGGTTTACACAGCACCGATCATACCAATGGTTACTCCCTTTAAAGTTTCATTATCAACAGAAAGCGCATTTGGCTGAAGCAGGTAAGCAAACTTAGGCTTTAAACGTTGCAATCTCTTAACATTAAACATAATACTGAAATGACTTGACTTTTTAAAGCGAAACTTCAACATGTATGCATTTCGTGTAACAAAGAATACTTTGATTAAAATGTCTACTACATGGCAGAGTTGTCCTTTCTGTAATTAGTTGTAACCCCGTTTTGTACAAAACACGTTGAGATATATCTGGAATAAATAGGTGTATATAATAGTGTCGTATAGGCAATTTTGTGATTATGCGTTTCTTTTTCCTTTCAGTATATTATACTTGCATCTTACCTATATCATATTGCTGTATTAGTACGTCATAGTTAATAATGTTGCTTTAAACTTATAGATGCTTTTTTGTTTAATTTAGACTTACATCTTAGCTAGATTATTTTCTGATGAATATTGAACTCTGTATTATTTTATCCATTATAGTCTGAAAGAGTCGCTTCTTAACCGATGGCAGTTCTACTGGTTCTACCCAGGAATAATGGGGCGGTCAGTCTCTACCACAAAAAAATCGACTTTATATATGGCCTACTTTTTATTTTCTGACACTATGATTAAAAAAGCTAACCTGAAGCTTTCTTTAATCACACGGAGAACTTTATCAAAAGACTGAAGTCAGTCCATAGACATATGCATCGTGTTGTTATATAGTGAACATCTGAGGAGAGAATTTCAGACAAAACATATATGCTTGATTTAAACCATTTAAGACAATCAAGCAAATGTTGCTCTCACCAAAAGATCCTTTAGAATAGAAAGGAAAAATAGATAGGAAATGTAGCATTCAAGGACCACAGTCAACCACAAACACGCACAGAAAAACAAGCAACAACTACACAGATGAATAAAAGGCAAGATAAGTCATCACAAACATATTATCTTTGACAATAGGGCTATCGCATTGGAACGGTCAGTGGCAAAAAGGCCGCTGGATTTAAACGAATTTCTAGGGTGCACCAAAAGAAGTATATATTCCCGAATTTCTAGGATGCACCAAAAGAAGTTTTATATTCCCATCTCTCAAATGAAGTGAATGAAGTGTCACGTCACATACATGAACTGAACCGAGGTCACAGATCATAGTTGAACTCTGTTATAATATTGGACCGTGGGGCTTTATGGTTTGAGAGGGGAGTAAGTAAAGGAGGTCATTAACATATGGGCCATTCAACCTACACTGAACAGGGTCTCGGGGAGGTTTCAACTATCACACACCTTGGACAGGCCAATCTTAACTTCGCTCACTCGTGTCAGTCTGATAAATTTCCCTGTGTGAGGAACGAAAGCTGAGTGCCAAGTTAGCGCTTTTTAATCACTGTATGCACAATAACAATGTTAAAACATCGGTCTATAATTAGTTGCATTATGTTTTATACTTACATCTTACATCTTAGCGACATTATGTTGTTTATACTTATCGTTATTTTTAATGCATTCTTTGAACTTTTACTATTAATAATATTAGTTTATGAAGTATATTACCAGTGTATTCTTGCCACGTTATGATTACGCTGTCCATATAAAGATAAAATATGGGCATCGTTATTGTATTATTCTGTCAAGTAAACTTTAATGGCTTATTGTAGCCATATGTTGGGTTAAGATACATGAGTTCTTACCTTGGTTGGAGGTTCCTGGAATACCGTTGCATTTTTTGTATACAAACCGAAACTTGGTTTCATCTGCGCATGCGTGTATCTGTGATAGCGGTTGGCGACATTCTATAGAACTACTGCCATTTGTATATGAGAATGTGTATGAGCCTTGGAATGGACACGGCTCTGGAATGCTCCCAACTGTAAGCAAAAATCAAATATGCAAGATTACAATATAACATGTATATATAAATATATTTAAAGCGTAAATTTCTAAATAAGCCTATTTTAAATAGTGTGAAATAAAATTACAAAGAAACGTTTGATTTCAGATTACAGTTAAATAATTAGATATCTTGGTATTTAATGATAAAAAACGAGATATTGTTTGTCCTGTGTTATTACTTCATTGAATTTGGCATTACTAGTTCATTGAATTTGGCATATATCCAATATGTTCGATACCCGGCCTAGCCACTGCAAACACTTCATAAAAATGGTACTAGTAACTCCTAGTAAAGGTAGCGCTAGGACTGGTTGCCCCGGGGTCAGTAGACTGGGTGGCGTACCTTATCATTCATCCAAGGCGTGTGTAGTCTAGTGTTGCCCCGGGGTCAATAGACTGGGTGGGGTACTTTATCATTCATCCAAGGCGTGGTAGTCTAGTGTTGCCCAGGGGTCAATATACTGGGTGCGTACCTTCTCATTCATCCAAGGCGTGGTAGTCTAGTGTTGACCCGGGGTCAATAGACTGGGTGGGGTACTTTATCATTCATCCAAGGCGTGTGTAGTCTAGTGTTGCCCCGGTGTCAGTAGACTGGGTATGTTACTTTGTCATTCATCTAATTCGTGGTAGTCTGGTGTTGCCCCGTCGTCAGTCGACTGGGGTGGGTTACTTTGTCATTCCTCAAGGCGTGGTAGTCTAGTGTTGCCCCGGGGTCAATATACTGGGTTGGGTACTTTATCATTCATCCAAGGCGTGGTAGTCTAGTGTTGCCCCGGGGTCAGTAGACTGGGTGTGGTACTTTGTCATTCCTCAAGGCGTGGTAGTCTAGTGTTGCCCCGGGGTCAGTAGACTGGGTTGGTTACCTTGTCATTCATCTAAGGCGTGGTAGTCTAATGTTGCCCAAAGGTCAGTAGACCTAGTGGGTTACCTTGTCATTCATCTAAGGCGTGGTGGTCTAGTGTTGCCACGGGGTCAGTAGACCTGTGGGTTACCTTGTCATTCATCCAAGGCGTGGTAGACTAGTGTTGCCCAGAGGTCAGTATACTTGTCATTCATCTAAGGTGTGGTAGTCTAGTGTTGCCCCGGGGTCAGTAGACTGGGTGGGTTACCTTGTCATACATCCAAGGCGTGGTAGACTAGTGTTGCCCAGAGGTCAATAGACTGGGTGGGTTACCTTGTCATTCATATAAGGCGTGGTAGTCTAGTGTGGCCCCGGGGTCAATAGACTGGCTGGGTTACCTTGTCATTCAACTAAGGCGTGGTAGTCTAGTGATGCCCCAGAGTCAATAGACAGGGTGGGTTACCGTGTCATTCACCTAAGGCGTGGTAGTCTAGTGATGCCACGGTGTCGGTAGACTGGGTGGGTTACCTTGCCATTCATCCAAGGCGTGGTAGTCTAGTTTTGCCACGGGGTCAGTAGACTGTGTGGGTTACCGTGTCATTCACCTTAGGCGTGGTAGTCTAGTGTTGCTCCGGGGTCAGTAGACTGGGTGGGTTACCTTGTCATTCATCTAAGGCATGGTGGTCTAGTGTTGCCCCGGAGTCAGTAGACTAGGTGGGTTACCTTGTCATTCATTACCTTGTCATTCATCTAAGGCGTGGTAGTCTAGTGTTGCCCGGAGTCCGTAGACTCGATGGGTTACCTTCTCATACATCCAATGCTTGGTAGTCTAGTGTTGCCCAGAGGTCAGTAGACTGGGTGAGTTACCTTGTCATTCATCTAAGGCGTGGTAGTCTAGTGTTGATACGGGGTCAGTGGACTGGGTGGGTTACCGTGTCATTCACCTAAGGCGTGGTAGTCTAGTGTTGCCCTGGGGTCAGTAGACTGGGTGGGTTACCGTGTCATTCATCTAAAGCGTGATGGTCTAGTGTTGCCCCGGGGTCAGTAGACTCGGTGAGTTACCTTGTCATTCACATAAGGCGTGGTAGTCTAGTGTTGCCCTGGGGTCAGTAGACTGGGTGGGTTACATTGTCATTCACATAAGGCGTGGTAGTCTAGTGTTGCCCCGGGGTCAGTAGACTAGGTGGGTTACCTTGTCATTCATTACCTTGTCATTCATCTAAGGCGTGGTAGTCTAGTGTTGCCCCGGAGTCAGTAGACTGGGTGGGTTACCTTGTCATACATCCAAGGCTTGGTAGTCTAGTATTGCCCTGAGGTCAGTAGACTGGGTGGGTTACCGTGTCATTCATCTAAGGCGTGGTAGTCTAGTGTTGCCCCGGGGACAGTAGACTGGGTGGGTTACCGTGTCATTCACCTAAGGCGTGGTAGTCTAGTGTTGCCCCGGGGTCAGTAGACTGGGTGGGTTACCTTGTCATTCACCTAAGGCGTGGTAGTCTAGTGTTGGCCCGGGGACAGTAGACTGGGTGGGTTACCTTGTCATTCATCCAAGGCGTGGTAGTCTAGTGTTGCCCCGGGGTCAGTAGACTTGGTGGATTACCTTGTCATTCATTGCCTTGTCATTCATCTATCATTCATTCATCGGTAGACTACTTGGGTTACCTTGTCATTCATCCAAGGCGTGGTAGTCTAGTGTTGCCCCGGGGGCAGTAGACTTGGTGCGTTACCTTGTCATTCATCCAAGGCGTGGTAGTCTAGTGTTCCTACATTATGGTTAGTCCATCACCGCACGTTTAAATTGTCCTATCCCAGGACTTAAACCATGCATCCTTGGAATTGTTGTTTGTTTTGAAAAAAACAACGTGTTTTTGACTGTGAATGCTACATACATTTCGTGTTCAACTTTTATTCTTACTTTTATTCAGATTTATCACAGCCGGTGCAAACATAATAGAACAGTTTGTCCCATAGGTCAGGGGAAATATACAAATCTCTAACCATGGCATGAAAGAGACAATTATAGAAGTATTGCTGAGAAAGGTAAACGGTAGTTTATTTTACTTTTGACAACAGTCTGCAGTGGAATGTCACTGGTCATTTCGTTGCAAACGTTCGTCAGAGATTCCTCGTGCCAGCATGGGCCTGCAATGAAAAGAACACAATTTATATTTCAGAAGCTAAACTAACAAATAAGATAAACGGAAATTGGCAACGCGGATATGGAATTAATCCTTAGTTTTGACAGTAATTCTACCTCTTCAAAAAATCATGCCAAATCATGCCATAAACATTACAATACATTTCATCTTTCTCTAGATAGAGTATAAATATTGGATTTCATGAGTACTTTAAAACAAAATGTCTGTAAACCATCTGCATTAATGCGACACTTCGCACCGAGCACTGCCCCAATTCGCACAGTAGAGGCGACATGATGCTTTATAGCAGCATCTTTATCCGTTTATTTTTGCACACTTCTATTAAATAGTGTAGTATTAACATAGTTTTTTATAAAACCCATACATGCTAACATAGAAGCATGTTATTTTTGTATCAATCACCCTCAAGATTAACTATCCTAGCATTACACCGTCAATATAATAGTGCTGTTATTCTCCATTCTGTTAATTGTTTCATCTTAATACAGTTATGTTCATTTTCTGAGATATATAGTCTATGACAACAGCACGTGGCACGTAGCATCTGAGATATATAGTCTGACAGCATGTCTCATGTGGCATATAAGATATATATTATGTAGCATACGTTATCTGAGGTATAATCTATGAGTCTACCATGTGACAGCTGAGATATACAATATATGAGTGTACGTGGCATATGATATATATAGACTATGAGTGCACTTGTCATTGATAAATATAGTATATGAGTGCATGTGACATATGATATATATAGTCTATGAGTGGATGTGGCATATGGTTTGTATAGTCTATGAGTGCATGTGGCATGTGATATATATAGTCTATGAGTGCATGTGACATATGCTATATATAGTCTATGAGTACATGTGGCATGTGATATATATAGTCTATGAGTACATGTGGCATATGGTATATATAGTCTATGAGTGCATGTTGCATGTGATATATATAGTCTATGTGTGCATGTGGCATATGGTATATATAGTCTATGAGTGCATGGCATGTGATATATATAGTCTATGAGTGCATGTGGCATATGATATATATAGTCTATGAGTGCATTTGTCATATGATATATATAGTCTATGAGTGCATGTGGCATATGATATATATAGTCTATGAGTGCATGTTGCATATGATATATATAGTCTATGAGTGCATGTTGCACATGATATATATAGTCTATGAGTGCATGTTGCATATGATATATATAGTCTATGAGCGCATGTGGCATATGATATTTATATTGTATGATTGCATGTGCCATATGATATATATAGTCTATGAGTGCATGTTGCATATGATATATATAGTGTATGAGTGCATGTAGCACATGATATATATAGTCTATGAGTGCATGTTGCATATGATATATATAGCCTATGAGTGCATTTTGCATATAATATATATAGTCTATGAGTGCATGTGGCATTTGACATATACATTGTATGAATGGATGTGGCATATGGTATATATAGTCTATGAGTGCATGTGTCATATGATATATATAGTGTATAAGTGCATGTTGCATATGATATATATAGCCTATGAGTGCATTTTGCATATGATATATATAGTCTATGAGTGCATGTGGCATTTGACATATATATTGTATGAATGGATGTGGCATATGGTATATATAGTCTATGAGTGCATGTGACATTTGATATATTTAGTGTATGAGTGCATGTGGCATACAATATTTATTTATTATTATATATAGTCTATGAGTGCATGTGGCATATGGCATATATAGTCTATGAGTGCATGTTGCATATGATATATATAGTCTATGAGTGCATGTGGCATATGGCATATATAGTCTATGCGTGTACGTGGTATCTGGCATTTTAGATATGTAGTCTATGACTGCAAGTACCATGTGGTATATGGTATATATAGTCTATGCGTGTACGTGGTATCTGGCATTTTAGATATGTAGTTTATGACTGCAAGTACCATGTGGTATATGCGATATATAGTCTATGCGTGTACGTGGTATCTGGCATTTTAGATATGTAGTCTATGACTGCAAGTACCATATGGTATATGGCATATATAGTCTATGCGTGTACGTGGTATCTGGCATTTTAGATATGTAGTCTATGACTGCAAGTACCATGTGGTATATGGCATATATAGTCTATGCGTGTACGTGGTATCTGGCATTTTAGATATGTAGTCTATGACTGCAAGTACCCTGTGGTATATGGTATATATAGTCTATGACTGCAAGTACCATGTGGTATATGCGATATGTAGTCTATGACTGCAAGTACCATGTGGTATATGGTATATATAGTCCATGACTGCAAGTACCATGTGGTATATGCGATATGTAGTCTATGACTGCAAGTACCATGTGGTATATGCGATATATAGTCTATGACTGCAAGTACCATGTGGTATATGCGATATATAGTCTATGAGTGCATGTGGTATATGCGATATATAGTCTATGACTGCAAGTACCATGTGGTATATGCGATATGTAGTCTATGAGTGCATGTGGTATATGCGATATATAGTCTATGAGTGCATGTGGTATATGCGATATATAGTCTATGAGTGCATGTGGTATATGCGATATATAGTCTATGAGTTCATGTGGTATATGCGATATATAGTCTATGAGTGCATGTGGTATATGCGATATATAGTCTATGAGTGCATGTGGTATATGCGATATATAGTATATGAGTGCATGTGGTATATGCGATATATAGTCTATGAGTGCATGTGGTATATGCGATATATAGTCTATGAGTGCATGTGGTATGTTGCATGTGGTATCTGAGATACGGATTTTGTATACATGTATTTCTTGCCTTCTTGGGTATCATTTTACAGGGTGCGTTTGAAATGCAGTGTTGTGACGTCAGTAAAGCTGGCCATTAAGCAGGTTATGTTCATGTATGTTTTAAAGCTGACCATTAAGCAGGTTATGTTCATGTATGTTTTAAAGCTGACCATTAAGCAGGTTATGTTCATGTATGTTTTAAAGCTGGCCATTAAGCAGGTTATGTGCATGTATGTTTTAAAGCTGGTCATTAAGCAGGTTATGTTTATGTATGTTTTAAAGCTGGCCATTAAGCAGGTTATGTTTATGTATGTTTTAAAGCTGGCCATTAAGCAGGTTATGTTTATGTATGTGGTAAAGCTGGTCATTAAGCAGGTTATGTTTATGTATGTTTTAAAGCTGGCCATTAAGCAGGTTATGTTTATGTATGTGGTAAAGCTGGCCATTAAGCAGGTTATGTTTATGTATGTTTTAAAGCTGGCCATTAAGCAGGTTATGCTCATGTATATTTTAAAGCTGGCCATTTAGCAGGTTATGTTCATGTATGTTTTAAAGCTGGTCATTAAGCAGGTTATGTTTATGTATGTTTTAAAGCTGGCCATTAAGCAGGTTATGTTCATGTATGTTTTAAAGCTGGCCATTAAGCAGGTTATTTTCATGTATGTTTTAAAGCTGGCCATTAAGCAGGTTATGTTCATGTATGTTTTAAAGCTGGTCATTAAGCAGGTTATGTTTATGTATGTGGTAAAGCTGGCCATTAAGCAGGTTATGTTCATGTATGTTTTAAATATGTTCATGTATGTTTTAAAGCTGGCCATTAAGCAGGTTATGTTCATGTGTGTTTTAAAGCTGGCCATTAAGCAGGTTATGTTCATGTATGTAGTGTTATAAACACAAATGCGATTGTCAATACAGTAACATGTTGTATTTGCGTATGAATTTAAACCTTACTCACCAACATAACCATGTTTATATCATATTTCACAACAATGTGGCTCATGATCACAGTGAAGGAAACTAAAAATAGCGCTTAAGCGTGTCTCAATTATGCTTCAGCAAATACAACACGTAAATACTAAATAATACATGACCGGATATTACATCGTCATTGGAATCTCCCTAAATCCTCTCCCGGAGTAAAATGAATGTTAGTTAACGAAATACTCGTCCGTTTAGTTTTATTACGTTGATATATTAAATTTCAAATTGTATTTATTAGACTTAATGTCTGTGAATCTCCTTATTATCTCCAAGATGACATTGTCAGAAAACAGTTAATCTGGACAATTTGGCGGCTACAAAACCGTTGAAGAATGTTTTGTTTATTTTATGATTATTTAGTATCCTCTGTTGGAAAAACCATTTCGCACTGTTGCATATGGATTAAATCCCTAGAGCTCCCTAGAGGATAATTAATCACAGGCAGCACTGTGGCACCGCATAGATCCCCATCGCATAGAGGAGTAGCTCTATGCGTGCGTACGCATATAGCTACTCGTGGAGCTATACGCGAAGGGGTCTCTATGCGGAAAACAGGATTTTTACTATTTAACTCGAACAGCGAAGCTCTATGCGAACGGTATGCATAGCCAACCCGCATACAGTGCGAACACTGACATACAGCAGCAAGAGGGATATTTTATGCGATTTATTTTTCAGGTTTTGAATTGAACGTAGGGCATTGGCTTAGAAAGTATGCCAACCGGTAAAGAACTATACGATACTGACACTGTTTCAGTCTAGTGCAAGTTGATCGGAAGTATAAGAATAATAAGTATACGAAAATGCGTCGGTTTTTACCCATTGTTTACAAATGCTGCACTGGTGTCAGACATTTTTTAATAAATCACTTAGTTACATGGATTCACATTTTCTGTGCAAGTGTACATATGAAAACTACGCGAACTACGGATTCTGAGTAAAACCGGTATACATACGAAGAAATCTATGGCAAGCAGAATTATATCTTTATGCTAGAGAGATATCTCTCAAAGGTAGAGAGATATTTCTCAAACAAACAAACAAGATATCTCTCCAAGAAAAGTGATATCTTTCTAAGTTACAGAGATATCTTGTTTTTGAATAAATACTTATTCCGCTTTCCATACAAATCAGATGTAAACTTACTTTTTCGCGCGTGCTACTCCTTCAAAACGGATTGGATGGGTGACCGACCGATTCGCCACTGACTTGCGGCGCTCTCGGCAGGACGGGTCCGTACTTGGCGCGCAGTCTCGACAGTGATGTGCAAAGAACTAAAGGTTCAGTTGAATTGCGTTTATAGTTATTGACATGATATATAGGATTGAGAAGGGATACAACTCTGTATTTAGCCTACCGATGCTACAGCTATGTCACTACAAACATCCAAGCATCTGCTGTAAGTTTCAAGTGATTGTCTTTAACAGTTTCTGAGATGTGAGATGCAGTACCACGGGACGTACTGGGCGTATGGACACGGACATGCACCCCACCCCTCTCATTCAATAATGGGGCATAATAATCATTCTGAGTAAGTTTGGTGAGAATCGATGCGGAATTGTGTCCCGTGGCCTGTTCACAGGCAAATAATGGACCGAAGATCGTGTTAAATGGGAGCTCTATGCGAAGCGAATGTCGATACCCCGCAAATCAGAGGTACATGCGTTTCGCATAGAGCACCATTTTCAACACTGGAGCTCTATGCGAAATGTTCGTTCGCATAGACATCCATGGAAGGTCTATGCGAAACACTCGTTCGCAGCTCCATGGGAGCTCTGTGTCGTTGGAAGCTCTTTGCGGTCTAACACAGCATTCAGATAACGTGTTTTATTGAATCTAAGTCTGCACGATAAACTGATAACGTGTTTTATTGAATCTAAGTCTGCACGATAAACTATCAGTCTATGCCATTTCAGATTTAAATAAATGATCACTACTTATGAAGACGCAACACAACTTGATGATGATTTAAATTCATTTAAATTGTTTTTTCCTGACAATTATTATTTGTCAAAGCCATTTGATGCCTGATCACACTTTCCATTGCTGGATAGTCTTACAAGTCACTGCGCAAATATGTATGCCCAGTATGTATAGACATACATATATGACCAGTAGGTATAGACATACGTATATGCCCAGTATGTATAGACATACGTATATGACCAGTAGGTATAGACATACGTATATGACCAGTAGGTATAGACATACGTATATGACCAGTATGTATAGACATACGTATATGACCAGTATGTATAGACATACGTATATGACCAGTATGTATAGACATACGTATATGACCAGTAGGTATAGACATACATATATGACCAGTATGTATAGACATAGGTATATGACCAGTATGTATAGACATACGTATATGACCAGTAGGTATAGACATACGTATATGACCAGTAGGTATAGACATACGTATATGACCAGTAGGTATAGACATACGTATATGCCCAGTAGGTATAGACATACGTATATGCCCAGTAGGTATAGACATACGTATATGACCAGTAGGTATAGACATACGTATATGCCCAGTAGGTATAGACATACGTATATGACCAGTAGGTATAGACATACGTATATGACCAGTAGGTATAGACATACGTATATGACCAGTAGGTATAGACATACGTATATGACCAGTAGGTATAGACATACGTATATGACCAGTAGGTATAGACATACGTATATGACCAGTAGGTATAGACATACGTATATGACCAGTAGGTATAGACATACGTATATGACCAGTAGGTATAGACATACGCATTAATGAATGTTTATACTTATGTCCAGTACATTACAGCTTATCTAAAGCTTTATTACTCTGAACACAAATGTTGGATAATTACGGTTGTTATAAATGTACGCCCAATACTTTACATAACATATAGAAAACATATGGGAACTATTGATAATATATTTATTGTACACGGTGTAATATCCCATTTGTTGAATGATAACAAAAAAGTATATGTCGCCTTTATTGATTTTACCAAAGCCTTTCATTTTATTGTAAGAGATATTTTATGGTATAAACTCATAAAGACTGGGGTAAGAGGAAAAATCTTAGAAGTTATTAAATCTATGTACAAAAATGTAAAATCACGTATTAAATATGAGAATCAGTTGAGCGAAGCGTATACATGTTTTCTGGGAGTCGCTCAGGGTGAATGTCTGTCACCTTTTTTGTTTTCCATGTATCTGAATGACCTTGAAGAAACTTTTATTTTAAAAGGATATACGGGAATTGATATGGGCATGTTAAAGTTGTGTTTACTTCTTTACGCTGATGACATAGTTATCTTTTCAGAAAACGAGAGCGGTTTACAGGATGGTTTAAATATTTTGAATGATTATTGTACTAAATGGAAACTTACAGTAAATGTGAATAAAACAAAAGTTATGGTGTTTAAAAAAGGCGGGAGAAACAGAAGAAATATACATTTTATCTATAATGGTTCACAACTTGACATTGTCAACAAATTTACGTATTTAGGGATAGTTTTTACAACTGGTGGGTCTTTCAGAGAAACCCACGAGGCACTAGCGGGACAAGCTCTCAAAGCAATATACAAATTAAAATCATATGTGTATAAATTTCATGATATATCTGTGAGTCATATGTTAGATTTATTTGATAAACTAATTTTACCTATTTTGAACTATGGGGCTGAAGTTTGGGGGTTTTCAGAGGCTAAAGTAATCGAACGAGTTCATTTACAATTTTGTAAACATTTATTAGGAGTAAAAAATCAAACTCAAAACGATTTTATTTATGGAGAGTTAGGAAGAACTACATTACAACAATATAGAATGAAAGCTATTATTCGTTATTGGTTTAAACTTTTGAAATGCAATGAGTTAAAATATATTAAAATTGCATATAATACACTGTTAGCAGACTTAGACAAATATCCAAATAAGATTTCTTGGGTGAGATCTGTGAAAAATGTTCTTGAAAGATTAGGATTTTATGATGTATGTTTTTTTCAAGGGGTGGGAAATGTAAATAGTTTTCTTTCTCTATTTACTCAGAGATTAAATGATACTTTTGTACAGAAATGGAACGAAAATTTATCAAATTCAACTAGAGCCAATTGTTACATTTTATTCTCGGAATTCAGTTTTAAACCCTACTTAGATAACGTTACTATCAAAAAATTTAGATTAGCATTAACTAGACTTAGAGTGTCATCTCACAGACTTGAAATAGAGACTGGAAGGTGGCACAAACCTACAAAAATACCACTTTCAGAAAGAAAATGTAAACTTTGTAATTCTTTAGAGGACGAATTTCATTTTATACTAGAATGTCCACTTTATCAAGATTTTAGAGAGGTGTATATTAAAAAGTTTTATTGGAAAAGACCAAATATACCCAAATTTATAGAATTGTTGCAATCAAAAAATGTTAAAATTGTTAGAAATCTCGCTATTTATATTTTTAAAAGCTTTCAAAAAAGAAACGAAACTTACGATATAATATAGGAGAATTCCTCCTCTTACTTGCTTATTTATCATATAAAGTCAATGACATATCTGTCTGATGTGAAAAGTCATATACTTTTTTACTTTGATGTAAGCTTTACCTTAAGAAAATAAGAAAATAAAAGGTTATAACGATTATATGTATAAATACATGTTTGAAATGAATATATTCATACTAGTAATACTGTTAAAACTGATGACTGCAAACCATTGACTGTTTAATTATAAATATGATGTGTATTTTGTATTGTATACTGATAGGCCATTTGGTCTTTTGTATTAATAAAGTTTATCTATCTATCTATCATATACACTGAAACCCAGTCTAACGCATTTAGTATAGAACTCTTGCAATCCGACTGGTGTATGTTGACTATTAATGGCCCTATTAAATAGTGCCCAACCCTTCGAAAATCAGTCGTGTTACGTCAAACCGTCAACAAGTTGATTTTTTTTACAATGCTTTGTTAATAAAAATGTCAAAAACAATAAAAAGAATAAAAAGCATAAGTAACTTCATTTTTTTATTTTTTGCTCAACTTGTATAATCGTAAACCGGATCTACTTTTAAAATATATAAGTAATTTAAAAACCCTTCTGCAACAAGGACTGTATGTTTAGTGGTTGACCCATTAACAGTTTGTCACTATCCTTTCCTCTTTGAGTGTGCGATAACCCGTCATATTGTGACTGTATGATGACGTAACGTTTGATGTTTGTCATCACTCTTGTTTTGTCGTGCCCTTAATGGTTTATTCTCATGTTGCTCTGGCTTTGACTTTTGGCTTTCTATGAGATATTAGCATTGTCGTGTTATACGTATGTTATAAGCAAGGTTCTTGCTGTTGATTCTTTTCCGTTTCTGTTTTGTTTTTAATCTAATTTTGTGTCGTCATTTCTCAACGAAGGGGTTTGCGCCATAGAATAATAAATTAATGTGCACATGCGTGGCTCTTACACAGGGGTATTATCAACATAGTTACATATACGTAGCCACATGGTACTTGTCACCATGCCAATTTAATAATATGTTAAACAGTTGATATGATCTAGCTTTTCAACCGACGTTCGAACAGTGTTATCTTTGCAAACATTACTGTATGCATTGAAATAGACCCTCAACCAAACTTAGCCAACCGTATGTTATCATATTTGACTCTGTCTGCAATACAACTGCATGCATGCAATAAGACTCTCCTGAAAGCAACTTAAGTTAACCATGCTTTATTATATCCCTCAATGTTTAAGGTTGATAGATGGTTTTATACTGGTGAAATGACAGGACCGTTTAAAACATACAATGAACGGCCATCTATGCCATAGAATTCCTGTTTCAAATCCCTTCATCTGTTCAATTTCTGACGTATGCAAAGTGTGCAACAGCAAAAACCACACACACACACAAGCCTTTTAGATGAGACAACAAGTGTTCGATAGTAATAAGTCATTTTGAGAAGAGTTATTTCCTTCATTGGTCGGCGTATGATGGCTTTGATCAGCTCTAATATTGGTAAACAGTTGTATGTTTGCATGCGCTTGACGCTAAATGACAGCTGTCTGTGGGAATTGATCGAAGGATTTGATGAAACAGATCAAATCAGAGAGATTCTGATTGAAGCAAAAAGTAAGTAAGTTATTGTAACGTATGCTACAATTTTAACATATGCTACTGCAAGTTTTCGCTTCAAAAACACTACGGACATGTGGTTGTGCGTAATTGAATTCTATTTCTGCAACATGCAACTCAGAAAACGATCATGGACATGATTGAGTGGATATTGATATAGCTACAGGAAAGAATATATATATATATATAAATATACAAGTACTCTGTTGCGTCTAACAAGGCTGCGACGCCGATTTTTGAAATGACAATTATTCTGAATATTTTATATATATATATTTTTATGTATATTCTAAATTCATTGTATCAGTATTGATCTGACGACTTTCTATGGTGAATGTTTGTATATGTACCTGAGGTTATAATCATATAATGTGAATCCTCTATCGTATCAATATATGCTATGGTTGTCGTTATTTGACGGGAAAAACCCGAAGATATCTAACGCGTTCAAGAGTATCACCCGGTTTTCGAAATCAACCTTTTTAGGTTGACAAGGTGGCCGAGTGGTCTAAGGCGTCTGCTATTGGTTGAGGCGCGGTGTCGAAGTTTCTCAACATTTGTATATACTTTTATTACCACAAAATACTACCAGAAGATATGTATATAGTTACTGTTACTACCAGAAAATATGTATATAGTTACTGTTACTACCAGAACATATGTATATAAGTATATACTTTTATTATAGAGACTGTGGTGGGATAGAACATGTATTTCCTTATCGATCAACTACTGTCAATGTTCGTGCTTATATCGGTAAATTACTTGAAAAGCTGCATGCATGCCGATTGCTTGCGTGTTTGAAAACCATCTACATGACTGTAGTAGCAACTCCATATAAAGCTTAGGTTTACTAGTAAAACGACGTATTAAACCAATATTAAAAAAAACACGCAATAGTCAATAAACACACGTTTGTCTCTAAGAAATAGCGCAACAATTAAACATTACATTTGGAAACGAAATATGAATTTATATTATTCATTTTTTTTAAAAAGAATGCAGAATGCGTTTTTCTTGTTTTATGTTTCAGTTAGGAGTTTTTATCCCAATGGAACCTAGTCTCGATCACCCAGACATCTCGCGAGACTTCTCTCAGCTTGAGTGTGTCTGGATGATAGAGACTAAATGGAACCCAATCATAAGAAAGAAAAATCTGGGTCCTATACTGTAAACCCTGTTAACAACCAAGTATGTATATTTCCGCCTATACTCTTCGCGTCACACATTAATACATTGGTGAAAATTGTATTGTTTTTTTCCTGAGTTCTTGGATTTTTATTGTTTCCGCCCTGTATATGAATGCTTGTAAAGAAGTAAAGATATAAACTCTATGGCATTACACCTTAGATTCACCTTTGATTCATCTGGTGTATATCATTCTCAAGGGTTGAATAGTATTAGAACAGATTTGCAAAACTGTGGTTTATTTCATACCTGGACTAACCGATTTACTCAAAGAACCAAAGTCAATGGAAATATAACCTAATGTTTAAGGAAGCTCTTAAAAATCAATATATACAGTCTTGGAGGTCTTCGCTTGATAAAGAGTAAATTTCTAAACTATAGAATGTACAAACTTCAGAAATACTTTTCAGTCGTGGGTACAACGGTTAACTCTTTTTACTGTAGATTTACGTGCATGAATAACCTAACGCCAACTGAGTATTTGCGCATTTTTAAAGTTGTAAGACATAATAGAAAATGCATTGTTTGTGATTGTGATCAACTTGGCGATGAATTTCATTATTTATTGGACCGTTCTTATTTTAAATAGAGGCGAAAGCATTAGCCTACTTGCCGCATGGCCGCTTTAAAAAACCAAACTTAATCAAATATAGTGATCTGATGAATAGTGATGATGAATAGTGATGATGAATAGTGATGATGAATAGTGATGATAGTATTATTTCTTTGATTTTGGTATTATTTTTCTGCAGCTGTTAAATGATTTATGATTTATATAATGTTGTCAAATGTCATAGTCCTGACTACTGTCAACTATTTCTACAGAACAATCGGCAGTATTGGATTTGTAAAAAAAAGAAGAAAGACGAACGAAATTTACCGAAGATAACTTATTGAAGTGCTGAAATGTACACTCTTTCCACAATAACACCATTAAATTAGTAATTCAGATTGTGCTCTATGTCAGGTTCTACGCTGTGCTTTAATTTAGATATGTTCGATGAACTAACACCGGTTTGAAGTACATACAAAAACATGAAGCAATCGAACACTCATAGTTTTTATTAAATGTCTTTCTTCAGTCTGCATTCGGGCTATGTCATCATGAGGAAAATTAAAACAAGTAGCAAGTGAAGCCTCGTAAATTATTTATAGAGTTTTCCCTATATTTATTGACTACATGTATTGGTGAATGCGTAAATGGGTGGTAATATTGAATTTGAAAAAAAAATATGCCAGCATCGGTGATATTATTGATTATGTAAATGTCTGTATGGGTGGTAATATTGATTATGTAAATGCCTGCAGGGTGGTAATATTGATTATGTAAATGCCTGTATGGGTGGTAAAATTGATTATGTAAATGCCTGCAGGGTGGTAATATTGATTGTGTAAATGTCTGTATGGGTGGTAATATCGATTATGTAAATGTCTGTATGGGTGGTAATATTGATTATGTAAATGTCTGCATGGGTGGTAATATCGATTATGTAAATGTCTGCATGGGTGGTAATATTGATTATGTAAATGTCTGTATGGGTGGTAATATCGATTATGTAAATGTCTGCATGGGTGGTAATATCGATTATGTAAATGTCTGCATGGGTGGTAATATCGATTATGTAAATGTCTGTATGGGTGGTAATATCGATTATGTAAATGCCTGTATGGGTGATAATATTGATTTTATGTAAATGTCTGTATGGGTGGTAATATTGATTATGTAAATGTCTGTACGGGTGGTAATATTCATTATGTAAATGTCCGCATGGGTGGTAATATTGATTATGTAAATGTCTGTATGGGCGGTAATACTGATTATGTAAATGTCTGCATGGGTGGTAATATTGATTATGTAAATGTCTGCATGGGTGGTAATATTGATTATGAAAATGCCTGTATGGGTGGTAATATTGATTAAGTAAATGCCTGTATGGGTGGTAATATTGATTATGTAAATGCCTGTATGGGTGGTAATATTGATTAAGTAAATGCCTGTATGGGTGGTAATATTGATTATGTAAATGTCTGCATGGGTGGTAATATTGATTAAGTAAATGTTTGTATGGGTGGTAATATTCATTATGTAAATGTCCGCATGGGTGATAATATTGATTATGTAAATGTCTGTATGGGCGGTAATACTGATTATGTAAATGTCTGCATGGGTGGTAATATTGATTATGTAAATGTCTGCATGGGTGGTAATATTGATTATGAAAATGCCTGGATGGGTGGTAATATTGATTATGTAAATGTCTGTATGGGTGGTAATATTGATTATGTAAATGCCTGTATGGGTGGTAATATTGATTATGTTAATGCCTGTATAGGTGGTAATATTGATTATGTAAATGTCTGCAAGGGTGGTAATATTGATTATGTAAATGTCTGCATGGGTGGTAATATTGATTATGTCAATGTCTGCATGGGTGGTAATATTGATTATGAAAATGCCTGTATGGGTGGTAATATTGATTAAGTAAATGTCTGTATGGGTGGTAATATTGATTATGTAAATGTCTGTGTGGGTGGTAATATTGATTATGTAAATGTCTGTATGGGTGGTAATATTGATTATGTAAATGTCTGTATGGGTGGTAATATTGATTATGTAAATGTCTGCATTGGTGGTAATATTGATTATGTAAATGTCTGCATTGGTGGTAATATTGATTATATAAATGTCTGTATGGGTGGTAATATTGATTATGTAAATGTCTGCATGGGTGGTAATATTGATTATGTAAATGTCTGTATGGGTGGTAATATTGATTATGTAAATGTCTGCAGGGGTGGTAATATTGATTATGAAAATGCCTGTATGGGTGGTAATATTGATTATGAAAATGCCTGTATGGGTGGTAATATTGATT
This sequence comes from Cyrtodaria siliqua, assembly GCA_037043455.1. Classification (NCBI taxonomy): domain Eukaryota; kingdom Metazoa; phylum Mollusca; class Bivalvia; order Adapedonta; family Hiatellidae; genus Cyrtodaria; species Cyrtodaria siliqua. Next base: position 125,440 of record JAWPHD010003712.1, on the reverse strand, counting down.
ATGAAAATGCCTGTATGGGTGGTAATATTGATTATGTAAATGTCTGCATGGGTGGTAATATTGATTATGTAAATGTCTGTATGGGTGGTAATATTGATTATGTAAATGTCTGCATGGGTGGTAATATTGATTATGTAAATGTCTGTATGGGTGGTAATATTGATTATGTAAATGTCTGCAGGGGTGGTAATATTGATTATGAAAATGCCTGTATGGGTGGTAATATTGATTATGAAAATGCCTGTATGGGTGGTAATATTGATTATGTAAATGTCTGTATGGGTGGTAATATTGATTATGTAAATGTCTGCATGGGTGGTAATATTGTGTACTGCACACTTTCTTTTTTGATGCAGTATCCATGTATTACTTAGTCACTTACTTTCTTTGTACTGGAGAAGGTTGGCGTGCCAAGGAGTAAACACGACGCATTTGAAGCACTTCCGATTATTTGTGCCTCTGGAAATATAAAGAGGTAAGAAAGTCAATTGGTAGGCAGGCAGCAGGCAGGCAGGCAGGCAGGCAGGTAGGTAGGTAGGTAGGTAGGTAATATTAGTGAGGTAGACTGTACGTGTACACGTAGGTAAATGGTTGATAAAGAACTATTATGCTGTAAACTTTACAATGCAAAGCACAGTGTGTAAGAAGTAGAAAGTATCTAAGAGAAGGAGGCTAATGGAAGTTCTTGTTTAAGGACAAATCGAAGAAACCCAGTGGCGACGGTGAGACTCGAACCCGAGGTCTCCGCATTCAGAGTCTAACCAGTGGGCCACCACAACTTTTAAGTTGTATTATTAAAGCAGCTAACTGGCTTTAAACGAAAGAATAAACAAACAGTTTCGGTTTCGTAAAAGTTATTTTCGAGAATTAGACATCGACATATGGCTTACTTGTGCAGCATAAGGAATTTGAAGCCGTCTCTCTGGATACACGTGCCTTTCTTATATATACTGGTTCCCATTATCTCTATCTCCTTCAGGCGACTGTCGTACCACATGCCGTGCCAATCCACAGGGAACAAGCAATCAGTAGCTGTAAAATAAACCAGACGATAGTAGTAGTTTATCAAACAGAGGGAGGATAATAATCAAAATAACTAAAAAAGAACTACCACTATGCCATAAAGCAAGATCAACGTGTAACAGATCGATACACACGACAATAAAACGCGCGCGCAATGCAAAGGCTCTGAAACAAATATTGTCAATTCAAGCCAATCATCCAACGAAGAACGTTCAGGTAGCAGGAACATGAATTGAATTGAATTGAATGTTGTTTAACGGCTCATCATTACAGTAGTAGACAACTTGAAAAGTGGCAACCCAATCGGAAATTGGGAAAAAATGTCAACCATTTCAATAAGGTTGATTTTCGGAAACCCGCTTAGAAATAATAGATGCGCTAGCTCCTATCGAACAGTTATAAATAAAATTATAGTTAACCGAGAATTTCTATGGAAATGGTGTCGTTTTTCATGTTTGTCACCAAGAAAGTGAAAACTTAGAAGTGCTGTTAAATAAATAAGTTATACCGTTAAATAAATAAGTTATTGGGCTAAAATTCTTCTTCATCAATTATTTAATTTATTTAACTACAACTGAAACAAAAAAATAATACTCATTCTGCCCGTTCTCACTTCTTGAAGTTTTTGAACTAAGGCAGGCGCGCTATCGTCTTTGGTTTGTGAACAGCTCTTTAAAATGCCATGGAGATTTATGTGTTTTGTGAGAAATTCAGAAGTCCTAGGTATTAATCTCACTGGCAGTGATGGCAGTTTATGTGAATTCATTGCATAAAGTGTCTTTATTTGTGGCACTCCTATACTTGAAGACTATGGGGATTGATGTGGTGTATCCCAGCCAGCATGAACCTCTCGGCCCAATGCTGGCCAAACATAGACATCTATATCGGCCCAACGTTGGCATCCTAGATTGGCCAGAATTAGGCAGTGCACGTTGAGAGACATCGTTGTACCAACGTTGGGCCAACGTTTCAACGTCGGATTAACGTTGCACAAGGTCGCCCCAACGTTATTTTTTTCAGTCTTTAAAAGTTGAATATTTGACCTATATACAACATTTTTATATCTTAATTTATTTTCTTTCTCATGCATCATTTAAAGTGATGTTGTCCAACTTCTAAGGCAAACTCCCCGCAGTGGTTACTTCCCCTTCGGTTACTGTAACAGTACAGTAACCACTGCCACCACACACATTTATAGCTGAAATCCAGCTAAAGTAAAAAACGTAATAACGTTCAATAAAACGTACGTACATTGATCTATTACAGTACAGAATAGTGTACTCAACTAAATCTGAACTACAACAAGTCGTTGAAACAGAAGAGAAACAACCAAACTACAAGAACAGAACACAGAGCAGGACATAAATGGTATTCAGATATATGGTCATATACCTCTATTGCATTTCCCATTATAGCCTTTTGGCCTACAACCCCCTATTCCTATATCCGAACGGATGATAACACTTTTTTTAAAGAACTATCTTAGAGACACTAAAAAATGACCAGGTGTCAGATATGGCTAATTGTGTGTCCACAACCCTTAATAAAATAATTTAAATATTTATATTTAGATATTTAAAAATCATTAAAAAAGTTATAAGAAAAGTCAAAATAAAACATAAATCAACATGTCTCACACTTTCAAATTATTGCGTTAAAAAAAAGGTATGTCTCCTTTACTTTTACCGTATGCAGAATCTAGATTTAGGTCATATACCACTATTGCATTTCCCATAGGCCTCCATTATAGCCTTTTGACCTACAACCCCTATTCCTGTATCCGAACGGATGATACAATTTTTTAAAGAACTATCTTAGACACACTCAAAAATGAACAGCAAATTGTGGGTAATCTGATGCTTTCAATTGTATCCATAAAAATGAAAATTTCAGTAAAAATATCCTAAATCAACATGTTTTATGCTGGAAACATAATATTTTGATGTTTTTTTTGGGATTTGTTATGATTTAGGTAATTTAATTAAATCAGAATCTACCTTACAATCTGACTATATGCCCTAACAGACCCTATACTTTTTCAACCAATCAGAAGCCACAAATCAATAGTGGTATCTGAGCATATATCGTTTCTCGTCTACAACATGTTTATAACAAGAAACAGAGAAGACGGAGAAACCAGGAGAATACAAGAAAAGGATATAGATTAAGCTGATAACATACACACATGCAAAACATCTAACTTCACATCCAATCAATTCTTAAAAAGCTCTGTCCGTTTGTAAAGACAAAATGAGATATCCAACAAATCAAGACAACACGCATCAGAGGCACTTGTAGTTTGTAAACACATAATTGTAAGGGTCATCCACACTCTGAATTAAACTATATTGTGTGGATGAACATTATTATTTAATACTCAAAACAACTGCATCTTAGTGTGCAGTTGTAATTATACAATAGAGTAATCGAGAGAAGTTATTTGAAATATCGTTCTGTTAAATGTCTCATACTAATTGGATTCAAATCCGGTGATTTGGATAATTTGATTTAAATCCGGTGATTTGGAAGCCCAAGTGGAAACGTTGATTCTGTTACGTTGCAACACATCTCTCGTCGTATTTGCACGTGCGAGACGTGGCCCCATCATGCATAAGTCGCGTCTCTCCGCTGTTCTGGAGCAATGGGATAGCAACGTTTTGCCTTGGGCGTTCAAATCATCGGATTTTAATGCACTTGAGAACATATGGGATGAACTCCGAAGACGAATGTATAGAGGTCCTTACCACACACAATCTGCAGGAATTGGAAAGGAGGTTGTTACAGAATGGACAAATATTCCACAAAACTTTTTTTCAGAATTATATAGTTGTTATGAGATCACGCTATGGCGTTAATTCATGCAAACGGTGGGCTAACCACGTAAGACGTAAATGAAACAAAAACCGTTGAACCAATCAAAAGTTATTGACAAACAGATATTCGGAGTATTGATACGTTTTGTTTCATGTACATAGATGCAAATAACAACACCTAAACTGAAAGATAATTTCACGTAAAACAAAAAAGTGTCGCATGTATGTTGAAAGTATATCAATTCCATAGAGATTCAGTTCAAATGAAATGTTATAGCAAATAAGCCAATACAATCAATGTCTTTTAACACCTTGTTTCGCAAGTGTATAACAACTGCAATTTGCACACAATGAAGCGTGAGTGATCCACATCTGTCAGAGATGTCAGTAATTTGTAGATCCGTTCTTGGAGACTACAATCATAATGCTTCTATCGACGTGTAACAGCGTCAAGAACTGCCGTTATTAGCATTTTAGATTGCTTCCAAGCGATTAAGGACAGAACACGGTAATCGATGGTAAATGATTACTTGACGAGCCCGAAGGTAACGGCTAGTCAGAATGATTGTTAAGTTCATTTAACATCTTCACATATCTATACAACTAGTTATGTATATAAATTGAATTCCGATGGAAAGAAAGAAACAGCCATGATTGTTTTTAGATTTGTACATGAATGTGCTGCGACTTGTTGGTTATGCCACATACAATTGCCTCATATAGATAGAAACAGTAAGGTTTTCACTAAGTATTAAAGTCTTCAAAGCTCTAAACGTTTTTAGTTTACCAAAATGCATAATTTGCAGTGATGTACACTATACACTATTCAACTTTTATAATCGGTCACCCAGGTTTTTTAAAAATAACACGAATATTAAAAACTGGAAATCACCGAAACACATACCAATACTTTATTAAGTTTATCAACAAGGTTTTAGTCCAATCAAGGAAGATTAAGTTTTATAAATCGCTAGCGATATTTGTTGAACGACGCAAATTAAAATTTCAAATGAAAATATGAATTATTAAAAAAATATATAATTCTTTGAAAAGTGACCGATTATAAAAGTTGAGTAGTGTAGTTCACTGATATTTTAATTGTGTGCTGATACATGTTTTAAATGCACATTGGCATCATATTATATTCACAAAAACATGTGTTAAATCTGGTATAGATACATGGATTTCAAAATCGATATAAATTAAATTTCGAAGAGACGAAGGAAAAAAAATAGCATCATTTATGAAGAGTTTACCCAAGCATGTGTTTTGGATTGTTGGTCTTTCGTGTTTTTAACTGTTAAACAATTACATATGGATGAAATAGATTATCAAAACAATGTGTATATATAAAGATTATTTAACTGCTTTGATCGATTATAGGTAAATCTTTCACGAGATGATTGACGTGTGGTTCAAATAAAACACGCCTACCATCGAGTAAAGGATACATTCAATGACGGTGAAGAAAAAAATGCATCTCTAATTATTGTCTATGGTGAGTTCAACTTCTGTAATCTATATTACTCACAGTATTGTGATCTCATGCGTATATACAGTTACTATCCAAACCTTGAAGTTAAACATTTTAAACAATACACATTATATATACTACAATCTGAAAAATATCCATGTTCCGTTGGAACATTGTTTATGTATAACTTTGAAGTAGCCTGTGTCCATGTAATGAACGGTCTTTTCTCTATGTGTCTGACCTCAAATCAGTTACCATGTATGCAGGTATCACAATTTTATCAATTTAGTATGTTTCAGGAATGTTTCTATGGTTATAGAAATTTCGTTTCATTAATTATATATATGTATAACTTTGAAGTAGCGTGTGACCATGTAATGAACGGTCTTTTCTCTATGTGTCTGACCTAAAATCAGTTACAATGTATGCAGGTATCTCAATGTTCAATTTTATCATTTTAGTATGTTTCAGGAATGTTTCTAAAAGTATATGGACTGCCGCTGATGAAAACGCTGTTAACTGTATAGTATCACATTAAATGACCAATATTAGAGAAGCTGTATTTGTTGAAAGTGATGTAGGAAACACACGTTTTATTTGACGTCATTTGTCATTAAATATACTTAGAAAAAAAAAACAAATTACGTATACGATGTACATAGTAAACCTTGCCATTGTAAATAATGAAACCTGTGTATATAGTTTACAAAATAACATAAGTCGATATCAAGAACATCGGCGAAAAACAATTAAGTGTCGAAAGTCAACTATGCTTGTATAACAATGCCAGACTTGGACGCAAAGAATAAGTTGTTAAATAGACCTTCTATACTTTAAACATATCGGATTGCTTTTGCTCACCAATCCAACCTTTTTGGAAAGAAAGAAAGACTTTTCACAGGTTGACAAAAGATGGAAGAAGATCACGAGCGAAACAATATGTGTTGCACATGTGGCTTATTGAATGCATTCTTATTTTGCTGCAAAGTTAGGGTTCATAAACTGGCTATAATGTATTCCGGTACCCTTGTGTACCTCAGCTTGCATGTGGGGACAAATATGTTTCTATTTGGATTTAGTTTCCTACATATTTGAGCAATTTTTCAGGAAAAACTAATGAAGATATATGCACTTAGTAATATTAAGTTTTACTCGGTCGGAACTGCCTTAACACCTTTTTTCCGAGCTCTTAAAGTTTCTACACTGAGCTGCAAAGTTTCTTATTGATGATCTTTCATTCTGCAAAATTCCAAAATGTCGTAAGACCCATGAGGATACAAAACACATACACAAGGTTGACAGCAGCTACATGCAATGGTTTTGTGTACTTATGCAAACGTACTAGTGTTTCAACATCAACAAGATATATAATTATAAAGCTTTTGAAGGTAACAATTCAAGAAATATTTTCAATCATGTATGTTATTGTTATTATTAATACATTTTAAACAGTTTTTAGTCGCATAATATATGCGGAGCAGCACACATTGTCATGGTTTTGAGGTTTTATTATTTTATATTAGCTACGTTAGGTAACCAATTTATTTCCAATTTGATACTTTCTTTGATAATGCGATACAATTCTTATCTTATAATGTTTTGTCTAAAGATCACTGTTCACAACATAACATTAGCCGTGTAGACTGATATATTATGAGTTCCTAAAACCATGCTGATATATATTTAAGTTTTTTGTCATGTGTAGATGGTACGGGTTCAAGTCTCTGTCACAGACATTTTTGTCTACATTTTGACTTGATTTATTTATATTTCAAGATCTTCGCCATGCATATGTTACGGTATCTCTGCAGCTGTTGATATCTCTGAATCTATGTTACGCTTATGTAAAACCCTACTTGTACACACCAATGTTTGTAAACCAATGCAGGAAGCGGACACTCACACATGTTCTTCACATACTGTAACAAAGTGTAGGTTAGGGTGTTACAGGGCTCGCGGAGTTGTTTCAGGCGTCCATTGTTCGACTTCTTATTCCTCAGCTATGTGACGAACAGATGGCAAACGCAGATATTCCGGAATAAATGAATCCTTAACCGAATTACAGGACCTTATAGGGTCAGAAATTTGTTTCTACCCAGAATTCGCTTTCCATCATTAACAACATGAACATACGCACTATTGTCAATTTAACCATGTCTGTGGATAGCTCCTTTAATTTATGTATATAGCCTCGGGCAACATATTCGTTTTCTTCCGAGAATCAATAGTGCCACAATGGTAATGGTATTATTTGCCGTATACGAAATGTGATATATACAATCAGATGACGGTGAATTGTGATCCCAATTAACGAAAAACATACATGTCAGGAACACTCCACGTGAAAGATAACGTGATTTAAATACCAAAACGTAGTGAGGAAGAAATGAATGAATGGTGTTTTACGGCACGTCGACAGAAGTTAGTCATATTGAGGAAGAAGAAAATGAGAACGGAATGAACAAATATGGTATCACAAAATGACAAGTTTGAAATATATATGGTTTATTTTATATGTAATAACAAAGGCGCGATGACGTCATCGTTCCAAGATGGCCGCCTCCATTTTTTTTCTCAAGTTTTTCAGAGCCCTTTAAAGTAAACCTTGTTTGAAAATAGTGCACCAAGCCCTTTAACGTAAGCGTATCAAAAGAGAAAATGTCAATAAGTGACATTAAATGCATCCATGAACGAATTGTTTTCGACATAGGTCATCTGCGTTTTAGACATGCTTTCGAGATTTACTGCAATGCATTGGGTATGAGTCTCCGAAACATGCTGTATACGTGATTATAAGTAGCTTCTCTTCATAACTCAATACACAATACTAAAGATTTCTGACCTACATGAAGTAATGCATATAAAAACTATTCTGACAAAAACTCGTTTGTCTAGCATAGACGTCTGACGTGGCGTGCTTATTTCCCAAAAGGTCTGACTAAATTATGTAGCATTTCTATTATACACAAATTACATTTCCATAAATCTGTAATATAGCGTATCTATAACTTTTCAACATGAATGGTTTTCTTACTGTTCGTTCGTTAGGCGTAATGGACAATGCAACAATTTGTTCAACATTTGTCATTATGGATGGTGGGAGGTGTACAGCACTGGTTCTACCCAGGAAAAATAATGGATGGTCTGCCTCCACCACAAAAAATCGACCGTCATGTGTTAAAAAGTAACGCAAAACGCCATTCAAACAAACAAACCTGTCTTCCGCTTTAAAAATTTCCACTGCAGATGATGCATATGTTTTATTTGGCTTACTCAGTTTTTAATCAATATTTGATTTTTTCCCTACAGTTTCCTAGAAAAGTCTTTCGGCAATAATGATCCGTCGCATGAATGAGAATCTGAATAAATAATGAGAATTATTAAATTTCAAGTTTAATGCTGCGTGTTCTTCATATAAAAAGAGTATGAAAGGAGAAATTTAGAAATTGCCGAAGACGATAAATATATAAAAAAAAAATCAATCTCAGTTTGATTGAGACTGTTCATGAACGGTACTGGCAAATGCTAGCTACCGTTCACGCCCTATAGCCCCTATATATATATAAAGGATCTTACATGAGTACTCATTCATTACTAAATTTATTAAACGAGTTGGCAAAATGATATAATGCAAGGCTCTTGCCGAGCATTATATCATTTTTGCTAACGAGTTTAATAAATTCAATAATGAATGAGAACGAATGTAACTATTTATTAAATAACTTATAACGTCACATTACGTCACAAAACGTACACTAACGCGACGTCCATGACGTCATTAACGTTATGTTATACCACTAGTGGAAAATATTGAATGGTGTTATTACACTTTCACACACCACATGTTATGTAATAAATATATTTATGGAGCGCTATAGTCTAGCGTTGGACCCATGATCCAAAAGTCGTGGGTTCGATTCCCGTCATTGCATATGCATTGTGTCCTTGAGCAAGACACTTTATTTGCATTGCTTAGTACTGGTTCTACCCAGGAAGACATCGAGAGTGATTCAAATAAGTTCATAGAGCTTTCATTACAATCGATGTAAAATAAATAAGTTTAAACTAATAAATATATATATATGTGCGTCACTGGCTAAAATATAGCGTGTGTGTGGTTGAATCCTTAAATGTGATCCCACTCATAACAGCTATAATTGTATGTATGTATGTATGTATGTATGTATGCGTGTATATGTTAATTGTGACCCCAGACGAGTGGGTTATGATGTAGAGATACAGTTTATCAGCGTGTGTTACAGGTATCCTTTTAGGAAGCGAACGTATACGTTCACGTTTAATTTCTGTGTCTTTCTTTCATCATAGCTAGGAGCCCTGCCGTAGTTCGTCCGAAGGTTGACTTGTCTGTCATTGGTTGATTCTGCTTTGTGAACGTGAATCTCTTAGATCCCAAATTTCGAAAGTTGCCGTTGTGAGTTCCAGTTATCTCCCTTTAATATATACCATTTACTGAATTCACAGTATCCTAATAATCCGGCACTTTTCATTGTCACTGTCTAAAAATATAGCGTGTGTGTGGTTGAATCTTTAAATGTGATCCTACTCATAATAGCTATAATTGTATGTATGTATGTATGTATGCATGTATATGTTAATTATGCCTCCAGACGAGTGGGTTAGGATGTAGAGATACAGTTTATCAGCGTGTGTTGCAGCTATCGTTTTTATTAACATCATCAGCTATGCATGAATTCTGCGTCTTTCATCATAGCTAAACGCTATATATATATATATCTACATAGCGTTTTACTGAGAATGCCTAGTTATAATAATGTCCAGTCTATTGCTAGTTTATATCTTTTAAACTGTTATTGTTTTTATCGAAATACAAATATGCAGAATTGGCTAAGAACTGTAATAGAACTGTAATAGAACTTTTTCACCCGTAGAACTGTCGTGCAAATTTGTTGTTTTTATAAATATTATCTAACGATATATCAATTACAATACTTATAAGGTTTCACCTCTTATGCATGGGAATGAAATAACACTTTTCAATTTTTTCAATAAACCACTACTTTGAAAATAAGGATAAAATCACTTTTGTATTCCGACGTCATTGCTTGTATCATACAAGCGTTTGGCGCGTGATGTGTCGTCACAGGTGACTTCTCCACACAGAGTTATCGTTCCTTGCACTCACATATATCTCTGCTAACTACTAAATTACAAGATTTTGGTAAAACCTGTTAAATTGGAATATGTTTGCCTGAAACTTATTTATTTCTTGTGTAAATATAATTTTCAGAATATCTGCAAATTAGATGTTGCAAGATTTGAAATAATGCATGAAAACAATTTAGTTTTAATCGGGACTATTTTACTACAAAAATAATACGTACTTAGGTCTCCGCAATCGAAACGCATATGTAAACATTTCAAACCGAAGCTCGATAGCAGAAAATTACTAAAAAAATGTTAACTCATAGAAATAAAAAAATAAATTATTTAAAATATGTCTTTATTTTATCTTTGCAGATCACGCAAAAGGATTCATTATAAACATCGTCATAACTTTTTTGAATAACCACGTGACCTAACCGTTCGCCCTACTTCCTTTGACGTTGACAGAGTCAAATGAGGAACGATTGTACACTGGGTAGAGATTGCTAATAACAATTGACTTTGCATTGGTAATTAATTATATCCACTTTTCAAAGAGAAGGCAGATATACTGTGGTCAAAACGAAGGTTTCGAATGTAAGGTCTGTCCTTTAGGGCCAGGTGTCAAGATCAAAAGATCAAATTCACCAAAAAGAACATTAAAGGCTTAGATTTCAGAATCTTTTATTTTATAGACATTTCTTGCTATTTGTAATTATATGGAACGTGTTTTGTGATTTTCATATGGGATCAGCATTCACATTTATTGTTTCTTCGTAACCTTAACACCCACTACATCAGTTGAAGAATACTATTCATTTTCATATCATGCGCTTCATGTATTAGTGGTTGCATAGGACGTTTAGATGACCATGAAGGTTTCAAATCCAGGTCCCGACCATGGGTCTAGAGCCCAAGATCAACAATTCAAATTCACCAAAATGAACATTTCAGTCACAGTTTTCAAAATTGTGAAGGCCATTTCTTTGCATTCTTATTGTTTCCTTGTAACCCTTACTCCTTCTATACCAGTTGATGGAGAGTGTTCACATGTGACACAGTGGTTGATGAAAGGTGTTCACTCACATGTGACACAGTGGTTGATGGAGAGTGTTCACATGTGACACAGTGGTTGATGGAGAGTGTTCACATGTGACACAGTGGTTGCCTAGTATCTATACATGGCAAGTACGAATATTTGTGAAGCGATCCTTAAATGCTGCATTTCCACTTTTATATTTACTTCCATGGTGACGTGATTTAAAAACGTGGTAACGATTTGAAAGGTTTATCAAAAGGAGTTATGACCCTATCATTTTGCAACGCACTGCATGTTGAGTGGTTGTCCCATTTACAGTTTGCCACTTTGCTTTGCTCATTGATTGTGCGATGACCTGACAGACTGTGGACCACATAAACCCTGAAAGGGATGGTAACGTTTGATGTTTGTCTTCAATATTGTTTTGTCGTACCCTTTATGGTTTACTCTCTTGTTACTCTGGCTTCTGATGTCAATGAGTATTTTTTTGTGGCTTTCAAAAATGAGAAAGATGGACCTATAGAAATCACAGCAAACAGACGCAATGGCACCGTATATCCGCACTGTACCACAAACAAAGTGCAAATTAATTGTACAATGTAAAAGATTATACACAACAAAAATAGTGGTGAAGACAGGTTATCGACTTGGGAACGCTCGGTAGGCAAAATGGCCCACTGGTTGGCTTAAATCCATTGTTAATGTACACAACCGCGCTATTATTAAAGACATTTTCTTTATTTACACTGTCCCGTTTTAATTGGATGACAAAAGGCGTGAGGTTTGGCTAACCCGGCCTTAAATCCCCAGCGACCACTGACCATTTCAGGCCGCTACCAGCATTGACATGATCACTGACCAATCCAGGCCGCTACCACCATTGACATGACCACTGACCATTCCAGGCCGCTACCCCCATTGGCATGACCACTGACCATTCCAGGCCGCTACCCCCATTGGCATGACCACTGACCATTCCAGGCCGCTACCCCCATTGGCATGACCACTGACACTTCCAGGCCGCTACCCCCATTGGCCTTTTATGTTTGTGGTGTCTCCTACTTCGCATCTGTTTTTCTTTGTAATTGGTGTTGTTTTCTTGTATGCAAGGTTTTGATTGACTGTGTTCTAGGAATGCTTTTTTTCCCTGTTCGATTTTTTTTCCCTAGCACCTGGTTTAAGCCCCCAGCGACCCTTTTTGCCACTGATCGTTCATTTTTATATTTTTGATGTCATATCTTGTCTTTTATTTATCTTAGTAGTTGTTGCTTGTTTCTGTGCGTGTTTATGGTTGGCTGTGGTCCTTGAATGCTACATTTTCTGTTCGACTTGTATATTATTATCTACTTGTATACCTATTTTTATTTGATATAATTGCACATTCATGCTCATATATTATTGAATTTGTTTTGTACATGTTGGCAACAATAATACACTGTTCTTGCCTAGCCTCATATCCAGTGAGTGCAATACTTTCAATAATAAATGAGCAAAAGTAAGCTCCTTTATGTAATTAATGTGGACTTTATATTAGACGTGTACACTGTAATTGAATATGATATCCTGTTCGACTTTGTTGTACTTTTTACGACGATCTTAATAAACTCAAAAGAGACGCATCCATCCATGTTCAATTCATGGTTACGTTCCTAGTCTGTGTCCTATATAAAACCTTTGCATTTAGAGTGCATTGTGTCTTGTAAAGAACACTTCACATCATGTCTATGATTACAAACATCTATTGGCGGACTAACATAATAAAACGTTAATCGCAATCGACTAGTGTACCACTGGGAAAGTGCGAGGAAGTAAAAATAATAAATGTACACAAACCATCAGTACAGTACATACAAAACAATCAGAGGACATCTTAAACAATGTGATGTTGTCGTTAATTTGTTTGAATGCTGGTTTACGTCAAATTAGCACATGTTAGGCCATATAAAACTTATGACGGTCGATTATCTTGTGTTAGAGGCAGACCACACCATTTGTCCTGGGTAGAACCAGTACTGTATACGTACCGCCATCCGTAAGAACCGACAATTTCTCACCTGACGAGCCGATCTCCCGGTGGGATTCAGAGGTTCGTCCTTTAGTGCTTTATAATGTCCTCAAGTTAAAAACATGGCATTCCCAAATCACTATGATAGGGCAGTTCAAACATGATTTCCATATTTGTGAACATGTTATGGCAATTAGGCTACTTTATTTTGTCACCCTCCGTAAATTCTAATCTTGCATGTGTCTTTCAATTTGAGTTTTTCCATTCAGTTTCAATGCATAAATATTATCCGGTTACAACTTTAACTGTCTTTCGACGTAATTTGAAGTGGTTCCAGTCGCATTGAATTACGAATTATCTCCTTCGTTTCAGATTGTGACAAACTCCCCTCGGGCTATAGTGATTCTTGTAGCTAATTCTTGTTCCCAGTTAATTACATCGTAAATTTCATTTTCACTCAGACCACAGAGGCTAATACGAAGTAATCCAGCATTCAATTGGTCTGGCTTTGATTAGTACGTCTTTTTGTAAACATCTGAACAAAGCTTAGTAAGATATCCAAACATCAGCTTCTAAAGGAGAATGCACACAAGCGGTTATCAACGTATATTCCACGACGATACGGAACTGTTATGTTAGTAAACAGTAGCTTTAAAAACAACAACAATACATCAATTCAATTGGTGTTGTCAACACAAATACTAGACATACATTATGTCGGTGTCAACAAAAGTACAACGAAAGTACAAGACATCGAGTAAGTAAGTTATCTTTAAACACATTACAAGACATCACTTATGCAAGTTGTTGTCAACAAATCAAACCTATCTCAGCGGAATTAAAAGAAATCAATTAAATTGTTGTCAACCAAATTACAAGGCATCAATTGCATTGTTGTCAACGAAATTACAAGACATCACCTAAGTTGTTATCAATCAAATTACAAAACATAAGCTATGAAAGTTATTGTCAACGAAAGTTCAAAACATCAATTAAATCAATTGTTTTAAAGGAAACTACATTATTCAAAAGTATATTTGCTAACAACATATATATTCATCATTAGGATATCTAGATATACTCATAAACATTTGTTATTTGGTAAAGTACGGCGTCATGCAAACATTGTCAAATAACGTAATCAAAGCTGTTATTCATTTTTCACTATGTGTGTACTAGCAACCTTTTGTGGTCAATCAAGCAGGAGAAATAATAACACCATTGGCATATGACCAAGCACCGTGGTCATCTTGTCCATTGATTCAAGAACACCGCTGTGATTTGTAATTGGTCATAACGCGGAAATATAAGGAGTTCTGGTCACGAAGTCATATTTTCACAATTTGGCGAAAACCAGCGTTCATGGGTAAGTGGCCTGAATATGAAGCCGTAATGAGAGTTTGGTTCAATTATGGCGCCTGATTAAACGATGAAGCCATTATTTCGAAACGTTCAATATATCTGGAGAAGATCTCGAAATGCTTGATTTTTAGATAATATATGGCATTAAAATGAATCTTATAGCTTTTTTGTTTAGAATATGTATACACGATAGCCGGCATAGCTAAATATGTTACTGTAGACCAAAACAGTAAAATATACTATACCGTCGGTGTTCTTGCAAAAGCTCGTATGTCAATTTTTGCTACTTTTCAGGAGACATTTAAAACTGATTCAAAAATAAATTAATGTGACCCTTTGGAATGGTTAATACGAAAAATCTTCATTTTTATGTAATGTTGACTCAGATAAAAGTAATTGTAATAGAAATAAACGTAAATTGGAGAATTACGACAACTAACGAAATACGAGGTTTTGCTTCTACATTTGCTTCCATTTTGCTTAAATACGATGTTTTGCAACTCACAATTGGATATGCAAACATAAAGACCTCGTCTCAGAGCGTGTTTTCCTACTTACACTGGTTGACTTTTTTACAACGAGATGTTAGAAGATTGTTAAAGCATTACATAATAAAAACACCCGGATGTATTACTGATGCAAATGTATTTAAAAATACAGACACTAAAACCAAATACTTATTATCGTCTGATCCTCATTATGTACTACTGTACTTTATTTATTTATTATATGTAAAAGAGTATGCAAAGAAACATTGGGAAATGTGTTTCTTTCTTTTGCTGGTCAAGAGGTCTGTGAACTGACTCTTATCTTGACTTTATCTTGACTAGCAATGAATAATAACTAAAGCTGAAACTGCAGTATCATTTACTGAATCATCTTATTTGTTGCTGGTCTGGAGATGCTGAATCATCTTATTTGTTGCTGGTCTGGAGATGACGGTTTTCGAACTGGTTTCTACTTTAGAGAAGATACATTGATAAATAATGAATCTCATTTTACATAAACTGTATATGTAATCCTCTTTTCTGGATGTAGAAGAAACGTGTTTAGAGGGGCAATTAAGGAGGTAGGCTGGGAAAGGACGCATAACTGAGATGTTTTTTACATTGATATGTAAAGCTTTAGATAAAAAATTATTAAAAAAAGGGTAGGTCATCACACTTCTTTTCTAATAGACGCCTTTGAAGAAGACACATATTTCTAACTCTAAAATTTCACTAAATGGAAGAAAAATAGAGTCATTGAACATTTTCACAATTGCACCAAACCTACTCAATGACTTGGTTTAAACCCCCAGCGGCCTTTTTGCCACTGACCGTTCCAAGGCGGTACCCCCTATTGTCAACCCTTTTTTTCTTTGTGACGTCATATACGTTTATTCATTGTTAACATTGCCATTCATGTTTGTCCTTTTGCGTGTTTTGGGGTTAACTGTGTTCTGTGAAAGCTGCATTTCCTGTTCGACTTCTATACGTATTTTTGTGGCTTTCTGGGCTATTGCTTTTTGTATTTATATATACACGAGCATCTTTGTGTTTTACTTATATTGCCTACTAATGCTGCCTTGTTGGTTAGAGAATAGTTCGTGGCGAGGATTTCTTTATGTACACTGTCCCGTTGTATTGGGATGACAGTAGGGTAAGTGTGAGGTTTGGAGCACCCAAGAACCTAGTTTAAAACATTGCTATGACGTCATCCCTTTGTTGTTTCTGTACAGTATATAGCATATTGTACTTACCTGTAACTGTCCAATATTTACCACGCAGCTGTCCATTATTTTTAAGAATGGACAGTAACAGTCCAATATCTTATACAAATATTGGACAGTCCATTCTTAAAACAATGGACAGTTGTGTAGAAAATAGTGGATAGTTACAGGTAGAGTTTCTTGTGTGTAGCACAATAGGATTGATAAAATGCACAAATAAAAAACAGAAGACGACGTTTACTCAGCAAATGCCAAAAACAATTTAACACGTAAACACATAGAATAAGATACAATTTAGTAAAATACTTCCTAATTAAATTGTTTTCAATATTAACCGTATTTTAACCGCGTTTGTTATTTTACATAAAAATCGTGCTCGGCTGCAAATAATGTAAGTTTATGTCACTTTTAAGTAAAATCACACATTTGCCAACAACAGCGAGACACAGTTGATAGGAAGGATATCATGGTTTCGAGCCTCAGTGGGGATTTAACAATAGGGCGGTTGGAGTCTATTTTATGAGCAAATAAAAGAATTGAATTGAACTATGTAATGACTCATCAACACATTATTGGTTATTTAGATACTGCATACTGCCATTATTAGTTATTAGTACAGAAATGTGTGGGGTCAGTAAGATTTATAGCGGGCGAGGCGATAAGGCAAACGCCGATATTTAACCCATTTTAATGGAGCATCAACGTCATTGAGACGTTCGCGCAATTCGACGTCATGACGTTGACATCACGACCGGTACAGTTTAACAACATGTTTAAAGGACAAGGTATGATAAGGGCGTATTTTGGCCCCCAATATATTCAAAATGCAAAAAAATAATATTTACAAATAATCTGTTGTGCAAATTGAAGTAAATTGATCATATTCTATCTTCAAAATATATTTTTATTTATTTTATTTATCTTGGAGAATTAATAGGGTCTCAAAAAACGGCATTTTTGATAATTTTGATAGATTTTGTAGATTTTGGGCAAGATTTTGATCCTAAAAATATAGAGCGCATCTCCGAGCACACACATTGTTTTGGCTGATGATGCATCCCTATCAAGTACCTGTTTCAACAAAAAATCAGCTGTGCTCGAGGAAGCGCTCTGTATTTCCAAGACAAAAACGGATCGAAAACTGCTGAAAATAAACAAAAATGTCATTTTTTGAAAGAAAATGCCTTGTTTGTGAGGCTCTAAAACTCATTTCGAGCCTTCAAATGTATTGTAAAAACGCAAGCGCCTCGACCTTATGTTTCTCTGAAAGATTGGACAGTTTTCGGCTTATCTCCTTTTATCTGGCTTGTTTGATAAGTTTGTCATCAAGTCTTCTTGCCACTGTAGTAGGGTTACGTCTGACATTTCTATGTGTAGTACTTGTCTTTCAGCATCTTGTAGGATCTTGTCCATGACTTGTACTATATGTTTTCTGTAGCGCACCCATGTTCCTCCGTGGTCTTCTAGCATGTCTGCCTCTGTAGCCCCTTCTTGAAGTGCTTTGCATGCTTCTACTAGATCTGATATTTTTCCATTTATTCTGGGTTCTCCCTTTTCTTTGAAGTTGCCATCCTTCTAACAGTATGTTTGATTGCTTACTGCATTGCCTTTTGCCCTCTCCCAATGTATCTGTTTTGATAATTGTGTTTTAATCCATGTCAGTCTGTTTTTTTTAATTAATTCTAGGTACCCCTGTAGATGATGAGTTCCACTTTGCCCTACCTCAAATCCGTAAATCATATATACACAATCTGAGTAGAACTCTTGAACTCCTTTCTCTTGTTCAGGGGTGTAGTTATTGAATGTGAACACCCACCTTCTAGCTGGATGATCTTGTGCCATTTTTTATATACGTCGAACGGGAGTGCCAAGGTGAGGGTATAGTATTACCCCTCACCTTGGCACTGGGTATAGTATTACCCCTCACCTTGACACTGGGTATAGTATTACCCCTCACCTTGGCACTGGGTATAGTATTACCCCTCATCTTGGCACTGGGTATAGTATTACCCCTCACCTTGACACTGGGTATAGTATTACCCCTCACCTTGACACTGGGTATAGTATTACCCCTCACCTTGACACTGGGTATAGTATTACCCCTCACCTTGGCACTGGGTATAGTATTACCCCTCACCTTGGCACTGGGTATAGTATTACCCCTCACCTTGACACTGGGTATAGTATTACCCCTCACCTTGGCACTGGGTATAGTATTACCCCTCACCTTGGCACTGGGTATAGTATTACCCCTCACCTTGACACTGGGTATAGTATTACCCCTCACCTTGGCACTGGGTATAGTATTACCCCTCACCTTGGCACTGGGTATAGTATTACCCCTCACCTTGGCACTGAGTATAGTATTACCCCTCACCTTGGCACTGGGTATAGTATTACCCCGCACCTTGGCACTTGGCACTGTTTATACTTATATTTTGGGATCTTTTTAGCTTGTTTGACAATTTTGTTAGCTCAAGATGCCTTTTTCTACCCCCAATCTCCATCATTTGTAGAGCCATGTGGAATGTATAGAGATTGTTTAACTGCTGTGATCGATTACAAGAAAATCCTCCACAAGATGGTGCGTGTGGTTCTTTTCATGATCGAGCGTACGCGAGCGAGTAAAAAAACAAAACACGCCTACCATCGAGTGAAGGACTTCCATGTAATCGAACCCAGCAGTTAAATAATCTATTTATTACCTTCAGTGTATGCATTATTTTAACCAAACTGTTTCGCTACATATTCTTTATCGGCGGGCGATGTCGACGTCAACAACACTGTATTGATGTCATGACTCTGGGCTGGGCAGCTGACATTGTTGTTGGATTAATTTCTTCCGTATAGCCAAGATCAATAAAATACATAAATTAGCCCAGTTGGGTTTTTGTCTCGCTCATGTTTATGTTACCCCTATAGAAAAAATATAAAATTCATATACTATCTAGATGAATATGTGGTGCTTCGGTCAAACATTTAAGAAAATTTGAATGAAACCTCATAACAACATGGCATTTTCTGTATCATCTGTCTTTTACACTGCAGATGTATGCTAAAGCAAAGAAAACCTACTTTTATACCCACGTTTTAAAAAAAAATAGGTATATTAAAATCGCCTCCGTTTGTCCGTCTGTCCGTCCATCCGTTCGTTACCACATCTCCTGCTAAACCGCTGAACGGAATTCAACCAAACTTAGGGTATGACTTAAACATATGATGCCGGCGTGCAAAAGCAAAATTATGTTTTAATTACATTGTCATTTTTGCATATTTTTGCCCATAACTTGGTATATGTAATCATCTATTAAAGATAAACAACATATCAAACGATTTTAATTAATTCGCAAACTCGGACGTCTGCCCGGGGGCCCAGGGTGGATGAAGCGTGGGGGATAGGGTTCACTTTGTTTTTTTGTAATTATGTCTCAAATGACACTGTATATATTTGTTTCCTCCTACGTCATCGATGGGGTCTGGGTAAAGGGGCATCAAATGCACTAATAATTCAATTACAGCGTCATTTTTCCATACTTTTGCATATTAATTGGTATAATAGTCGTCTATGAAAGAGATACATAGCATGTCAAAAAAAAAATAGAATTATGTTCTGTTTTCCATTTGTCTCTATAGGTCCGTGCGCTTTCAGTGGAGATAATACAGGTGTGAGACCTTATGCAGAAATATATATTCAGTAGTGTGGAGATTCTATGTTTAACTCACCATAACTTTTAAAATTATTGACCGATTTCAATAAACTACGACTCATTTTCTTAGTTAAGTCCAAGCCAAGGATATAACTTAACCATACCAACTTTCTGAAAAAAAAACATGTTTTCGAAAAAGATTGACAGGACAAACTGACATCTCTATTGTCCTGTGCAGTACTGTAATAAATGACAACAATATCTAAAACACATGACCGATTTTCAAAAACTTTGGCTCGTTTTCTTAAACAACAGTTCCCGTTTTCTACTTTGTACAAGACGTTACTTAGCACACATGGATTTATCCTTACAGGTGCTTACTCTAAAGCAGTTTAGGAAGAGATCACAGACAATGTCGTGATGATATAAGCGTTCTAGCTAGTTCTGCCTCATTTTAGACATCATGGGCCGAATCAACACACGGTTTATTTTTGTCATATTATTAAGTTAAATTTTGATCAGCATGATAAGCAAGAAATTAAAATTGTGTTTGAAGAATTTAAGCCTGAAGTCATGTAGTAAAATTGTATTTATCTCTATTCCACGAACAAAAACCTTTCAACTGTCCAGATTCTGTACCTAATATAGTGCGAGACGATAAGCTCGCATGGCATTTGGCCAGTGGAACTAAAACATGTTATTTTTTCTCTTAATATCTTAATATCGACATCACCAAGTTTCTTCGAAAGACCATATACACACGTTGATTTGTTTGAACACGTTTATATTGAATTTGGCTTTACAAGAATAATACGCTTTTGTGTCCAATATACATTTAATCTTCTCCAAACTGCGTGTCACACACCATTAAAGTATTCTCCCTAGCACAAAAGTGATACCAGAGGGCAAATGAAAGATGTACGTTTTCAAGACAATTCATTATGGACCCAGGTTTCAGATGTTGGTGAAATTTAAATGACACTTCAGCACGAAACATCGCAAATGTCATCCCTATGATATCCTATCATAGGGTGGTTTGCACAGAATAAACAGTATCAGCTCGCACGCATAAATGTCAATTAGATGTCAAATCACTGACGTATAAACTTGAGTATTCTCATTAAAATAAACTAATAATTAAATATAATCAAATATACAGTATATTGAGCGTGTCCGAATGGTTAACGACGTTGCGTTGTAAACCTTCGCCTCTCACCGCTGCGGGTTCGAAACCCACTGGGAGCTCGACCTGTAAGTGAGGAAGTGTAGATTCTTACGGATAGCGGAAGGTGTATAGTACTGGTTCTACCCAGGAAACGTGGGTGGTCTGCCTCCACTACAAAAAATTCGACCATCATATATAACCTTGCGTGTGTTGAAAATGACGTAAAACACCATACAAACAAAACAAACAAAGACTCCTTATTGATAGCATTCTTGTGCTCATCTTGCTGTATTTATTTTTCTATCAGTTTATATTGGGACTTATTATGTGAAGATATGATACTTCGCAGGATGCGTGTGTTTATATTGAAGCTATGATACGTATGTCTATGTAGAGGATCTTACATTAGTGCCTGTTTAATACTGAATTTATTAAACGAGTTGGATACAATTATTTGACGCGAGGCTGTGCCGAGAATCATATCAATTTTATCCAACGAGTTTAATAAATTCAGTATTAAATAGGCAGAATGTTAGATTTTATTTATCACATAACTCCAAAAAAGGCATAAGGAACATTTCTTGTTGCAGCTGCCTATAGATATATAACGTCATCCTATGACGTCGTATGTCTATATTATGACGTCGTATGTTGACTCGGCCTTCTCCGTGCAAAACTGAACAACGGAACTACCTCGTGGTCTCACACCTCTATTATCTCCCCTGAAAGCTCACGGACCTAGAGACAAAAGGAAAACAGAAAATAATTCTATTTTTTCTCAATTTTAGGCAATTTTTAATTTGAAAAATAGGCTTTTCTTTGCTTTAGCATACATCTGCAGTGTAAAAGACAGATGATACAGAAAATCCCATGTTGATATGAGGTTTCATTCAAATTTCAGAATTGTTTGACCGAAGCACCACATATTCAGCTAGATAGTGTATGAATTTTGTATTTTCCATAGGGTTCACAAAACATGAGCGAGAAAAAAAACCAACCTGGCTAACTTATATATTTTATTGTTTTAAATTACTGGTCTTGGCTATACTGAAGATATTAAACCAACAACAATGTCTGCTGCCCTGCTTTGAAGCTCAGATGTTGGAAAAGGCTGTACAGTAACCCTATGGGAAAATTAATTGTGGTGTGAGACCTCGTCTGTATTTCCGTGATCCGGTATTTTGAAGGGTTACGGAAATCGACGACACAATTCATATGCACACCGAGCTAAATTAGGCCTTAATTTTCATAGTTATATCACTAGTGGTTTATCAAAAATATTGAATGATGTTATTCCATTCCCATTTTTACTTATGGGATAAATTCAGTTTCAAAGAGATAATTCAAATGCAATTTCGTATAAAGAGATATCATTTCAATCTAAAGAGTTAACAAGAAAAAGTTAACAGGCAGACGACGGACGACGACAACGATCAATGCGCCACCATATAAGGACACACATCACTCACGCCACTATTGTCTGCCCTTGAATATTCGTGCCCTACCCTTGATGGCGGTAGACTAAAACAGTCGTTCCCGTTTTCTGTTTTTTACAAGACGTTACTTTGCACAAATGGATTTATCCTAACAGGTCCTTACTCTACAGCAGTTTAACTTTTGGAAGAGATCACAGACAATGTCGTGATGATATATGCTTTCTAGCTAGTCTTATTTTAGACATCATGGCCGAATCAACACACGGTTTATTTTTGTCATATTATTAAGCTAAATTTTGATAAGCAAGAAATTAAAAAAAAGTCGACCTGGTAAATATTTGTTAATTGTGTTTTAAATTGCATAAGCCTGAAGACATGTTGTAAAATTGTATTTATCTCTTTGCCACGAACAAAAACCTTTCAACTGTCCAGACTCTGTTGTACCTAATATAGTGCGAGACGATAAGCTCGCATGGCATTTGGCCAGTGGAACTAAAACATGTTATGTTTTCTCGAAGAAAAAATGGGACGCCGTGAATTTTTCAAAAGTCAAGTTTGCCGCGTGTTCCTTTTAATATCAACCAGATAAACTTTTCTTTGATACATTGCCACCATAATTTAAACAGATTGTTAACACGTAGATATAGTGTTGGATATATACTGAATAACACATTGATTTTGTAAATGTTCACCTTTCAGTTGAAAGAAATTATACCAGATATTAAGTTGTATAAACCGGATACTCCCATAAAGACCGATTGAATTGACATCATAAAAATAACTTGTTTTAAACAGATACCAGATACACGGCGTTGTTGCAGATGTCATATATAGAGCTTTATTACATATGTTTATGCTTAAGTCTAGTAAATATATGAAAATATGGGCCAAACCCAGGACAAATTAGTACACAATTGAAACCAACTTTTTTCTAAAGAGAAAACCACACAGAAAAGAAAACCACACAGAATAAGGAAATGAAAGTAGAGAAAAATCGAAGTGAAGGTTTTTGAGAAAAAACAATATAAATATGTCACCCTTTTCATGCTTTAAAATTTGTTTTTTTCCCAGACAATAACACATTAAGTCATTTTTTATCATGTTTGTTAGTTTTCTGGCATACCGTTAACAAATTTACTTTAAAACAACAAAATATTATGAAGTAAATTGCACTTTAATGCTTTAACATATACCTAAAATCGCCACAAAAGATCTTAAACGATGTTCGATTACCCCACCCACCGCAAAAAGTATAGCCCTACAGATATCATAATTTAAACTTATCATATTGTTTAAATGCATTCTACTATGTTGTTTTGTCCGAAAAAGTGTAATTTTTTAAATAATTATCTATATTTACCGATGCTGATGTACTATTTATATCCATCCATAAGTATACAGTGTCATAATAAAAGCCAAAATTGTGTTCACTGTCCTTATATAACGATCTGGTAAACCCTTTGCAGTATAAATGTGAATATATTTAATTGCATGTTTCATTGTAAAGAAGAAATTCATATCCATATGTGTTATATTGTTATTATATTATATAGTTATTCATCTGGATTTCAGAATTCAGACAGCTGATTCCTCTACATTCATCACACATTGTTGAACAATCGAACCCTTGTCTTTTGCATGTACAGCGACTAATATGAGAGTCAGTTATGAACTTGCATATGATAGCCTGCAAGAGTCTGTCAGGAGCTGGTTTTCTTTTTCTGTTTGCAATACTGTTTCATCTTTGAAATCTTTCATCCCCACTCCTGAGGATCGATATCAGTATACCCTTTCCAAACCTGAATCTGTGGTTGTTAGATGTGATTGGAAGTTTTGTTTTAGTAAGTAACATAATTATCAATGACGGCAACTTTCTGGAAGGGTTTAATAAATCTAAGGGAATCTAACGTCTTGAATATTCCACTAGTTTTTATTTTTTGAAATTTTCTTTGGTTTTGGTTTGACTTTTGCAGTCTAGGAGATCTGTATCATCGCCAATCACAATGGTTTGTTGTTCTACTGCACACGCTACAGCTGTTGTAATAATGAGCAGATCATCATCGCTGTCTGTATTGTTTGTTTCCGTTTCATGTGACACTAAGTGCTCACTAAACATGTGAATGAAATGATGATTGTAGAATTCTTTAGAAACATTTTTGTTCATATCCATGGTTGTATTTGCTGTGAAAACCACAGTAATTCCAACAATATCCTTGTTTCTTCGCAAATGTGCAGTATGTTGTGTTGATAAAAAGTCCGGATCTCCATCAAACACAAGTACCGGTACAACATGCTTTCCAAAATTCGTGTCATTAAAGTATATATAATCGTTTGATATGTTAAACCGTGAATCTATGGTATTCTCTGAAGAAGCGACCCACCATCTAAGACATACTTTGATTGATGGGTGCCTCCCGTAGTTGCTAGCTTGTCAATAAAGTTGAACATTGCATACCGTAAGCAAATTGAGGTTTATTTGCAACCCGAATCAAAACGTCTGTAACTAGTGGAAATGGTGGATACGTGCATAACTTATACGTGAAAAGGGAAGCTAGCTCTTCTCGACGTATCCTTTCTCTTGCAGCATACACACGATGTTGAAACAAAAATTGTGAATCAGCTGAATGCACTTCACATCTATTTGTACAGATACCTTTGTGCCAAGAGTCGCGGCCTGAACATTTTCTTGAATGAGCACGCAAGCACCCTTTCCCAGACATAGTTGATAACTTTTTGTCAAATATCCTTATAACTACTGAAAAGGAGATCCCTTAGAAGCAACAAACACAAACAAGAGAGAAAAGAAGCAGACTTGGTTTTATTGAGTCTGTTCATGAGAGGTAATGATACGATGTAACACCTCTCACGCCTCCTAGCGCCGGTTAAGCGATATTCTTCTTTAAAGCAACACAGAATGGGCTTGATGATTCCAAAGGACCAGTAAACAATAACACTACTGATTTGTAGTCGGGCGACGTTTTACGGCCGCCACACAGCACTAAACAAACGCTAGTGTGAATGTCAATAAATACTGAAAAGGTGATCCCTTGGAAGCAACAAACGCAAACAAGAGAGAAAAGTAGCAGACTCGGTTGTATTGAGTATGTACATGGGAGGTAATTATAAGATGCAACATCTCTCACGCCTATAAGAATGACATTTAAAATTTTGTCTTTTGTTACGCCGCCTGAAATGCTTCGTATCATATCCATTAAAGGGCGTTCTTGCTACGCCATTTCGCATATATTTTTCATATCAATATCATCCACGTGTTTTCTTGACTTACTGTTCTCTTTGTGCAGTTCACTCGAAGTGAAGGTCACACTAGTGAATTCCTGCATATTTTCATTGGTACTGCTCAAGCTGTCCAAGTTTGGAGAAGTCAGACAGACCTTTGTAGTTCTGCCATTCCCCTTCCCCTTGTTTGGCCACCCACTGTATTTGCTCATGAGCATTTGCTTTATCACGTGATCGGTCGACATAACTTCCCAATAACGATCACTTACAAGCACTACATGAAAACCTTTTAAAAAATGTGTGTACATTTCGTGATAGTCATTTTATAACTCAGACATGTTTTGAAAGTATGAATATGCAGCCTTTATGTAGAGATTGACCAGCAGCCGCCAACTATGGCAACATTCTTGACACATATTTGAGATGAAGGGCCCATTTGCCAATGAGCTCCTCTGCTTAAATAAATGTACGTAATCTTTGCACCATGTCCAGATATTGTAGCCAGAGTTTTGAGGTTCTAGACGTTGAAGCAGAGGATTTATTTTGGCTCAGTTTGACATTCACCTGCTCATAAACTTAGAGTGATCGGACATCTTGACTACCTTTATTTCCTTCTAAAAGTTCAATCAAAAGATTGATCGACTTGTTTGCTTCTTGACTTCCCGTTTCAGTCTCATGATTTATATCTGATAGATTCATCAAAACATTATTTTGACATGCTAGTCTAAGATTCCATTTCAAGCATTTGAATTGGTAACGGGACGTCATATATACTGAACATTATAAATGAATGGAGAACGGCTACAAGCAAGTGCCAGTGTGTATATGTATTTATTAATCAACGCTGTATTGCACAGGGCATTTAAGTGAGCTGCAGTCTTCGGTTTTAAATCTCAATCGAAAGACTGGTCAGGTGTGAATTTCTTTTTCAAGCATTTAGACAATTAACCCAAATTCGGTCCAGGCTGGGATATAACGCACGACCCCTTGATTACTAAAATAAATATAAAGGTCGGACAGGAAATGCAGCTTTCACGGTAAACCAAAAAAGCATGCAAAAGGACAAACATGAATGGCGATGTCAACAAAGAACAAAGGCATATGACGCCACAAACACAAAAAGGGTTGACAATAGGGCTACCGCCTTGGAACGGTCAGTGGCAAAAACCGAGGTGCTTACAATTACCCCACGGTGACACTTAAGTGAATACGAATGGCTCTCGATATGGCTTCTACGCTAAGTCTTTTTGCTTCATAGCATGTTAAAGAACAATATAAATATATTTAGGATTCCTATGCATGTTTCCCTCTCCCTGGGGCGGCTCTAAATAACCCTTAATGTGTTGATGAGCAGTTAAACAACAAAGAATTTTATAGCGAATTTTATAGCGAATTTTGTGTTTCAATAAATGTTACCATTGCGTTAAATATCTTCAGTTTGACAATAATATTTCGCAATAATCAAAGACCAATGTATTGTAGATTCATTCTAGAGGAAAGACGATTTAATTAATAGATACTGTGTTATAATATTCGTAATGACCCAGTGTGTCGTTTGAATATGTTCTAAACTAAGTTCAATGATTGAAAACAGAGGGACATCATATACATGTTAATCAGATTTTCAAAATGGAAGTATACAAGTTGTATAGTATTCGGACATGTCCTTTAGACGAAATTTAATTTACAAAATAAACCAACTATCAGAGCTTCGATTTTGTTCTATTTTCTATCTGACATCAAATTATGTCTATACATTCAGAAACAATTATAACATTTTCTGTTGCAATTAGTCCTGGGTAAAAGTTCATATTTACTAGACTGTTTTTACAGATACCATATTGCGAGCTTCTTAGATTTCCTATCCCGGGCTGCTTTATTAGTCCCCACTAACATACATCAAAGTATATGTAATTACAGACTTCTAGTATGCCTCACAATGACTACAGACTGCAGTCCCATGTTGCTTTACATAAACATCGTTCCTGCTATGCAGCATATGCACTTGTCCGGAATATATACATTCAATTTTGGTTGACCAGTCAATATGCCTAAGTTACAGGCGTGCCGTCTCCTGCTGGTCATATATAAGACCATATTTTTGTTTATCCAGAATATGCCATTATTCAATAATTCGAGTTGTCCAGAATATATAGAATATATAGTGTAGATATAAAAATCGAACAGGAAAGGTAGCTTTCAAGGACGACAGTGAACCACAAACACACACAGAAACAAACACACACAGAAACAAAGAACACATTTATATAAAAATGAATAAAAGGCAAAATAATAAATCACAAACACACAATGATTGACAATAGGGCTACCGCCTTGGAACGGCCAATGGCAAAAAAAAGGCCGCTGGGAGTTTAAACCAGGTTCCAGGGTGCACCAAACCTCACACTTACCCTACTGTCAACCGAATAAAACTGGGCAGTGTAAATAAAGAAATCCCCGCCATGAACTATTCTCTAACCAACAAAGCAGCATTAATAGGCAATATAAGTAAAACACAAAGATGCTCGTGTGTATATATATATATATATATAAAACAATAGCCTAGAAAGCCACAAAGAAGGTACTCAATAACTTGACAGAAGCCAGAGCAACAACAGAACAAACCATTGAGGGCACGACAAGTTTATAGTTATTGACAAAATTAATGCTCATACATATTTCCGATATGATTCGTGATGGATGATACAACTTTCTGCCATCAAATTCTTATTCGTTCGTTTTCTTCAGACAGCTCCAAAATTGGTCATGGTCGACACCCCCGGTTTTCGACACGTGCTTGCCCGCCTAAAGCTTATCTTATGGCGGGACACTTGCACACGTGTTGTCTACAAGTGTTTGCACGTGTTTGTATCTCCCTTACATTGAATGAAAACGATATATATATTACATGATGAATAAACATTAATTTATTATTATGCTTCCAATATCCGGAGTATAAATTAAAGTAAAACATTTCCAATCTCGTTAATTTCTAATATACTTCCGATTTCCCGGAATCTAATATATTCAATGACCAGCCAATATGCCGATTGTTTTCATAAGGGCGGCGGTCACATTTATTTTAAAATATTCCCGATTGTCCGGAATATACTTATTCTGACCTTCTGGTTAAAATATTCAATGATCAGCCAAAATGCCGATTGTGTGTTTATACAGGGCGGCGGTCCAGTTTATTTAAACATATTCCCGATTGTCCGGAATATACATATTGATGCATTGTCCGAAAATTGTCCTACTGTCCGAAATAAGTAAGTATACGTTGAACTGTCAATATTTCCGATTGTCCGGAATAAGTAGTTGTATGTTCAATTGTCAATATTTTCGATTGTCCGGAATATGAAACTGTTGAAGTAGATCTGTCAATACCTCCGATCGTCCGGAAGATGAAATAAATGTTGAATTGCCAATATGTCCGATTGTCCGGAATAAGTAATTATATTCAACTGTCAATATTTCTGATTGTAAGGAACATAATGAACATATGTTGAACTAATAATTTATCTATGCATTATTAATTATAATGCCATATTAAATACATAAAATCAGTCATGGCCAATTATGCCAAAAATAACTCAAAATTAAAGATGATTCTTAGTGAGTCTTTTTTATGTTTTTATGTAATCCCACTTTTTGTAATAATACGCCTTTGTGTCCAATAGACATTTAATCTTCTCCAAACTGCGTGTCACAAACTATTAAAGTATTTCCCCAACACAACAGTGATACCAAAGGGCGTTTTCAAGACAATTCATTATAGACCCAGGTTTCAGATGTTGGTGAAATTTAAATGACACTTCAGCACGTAACATCGCACTCGTCATCACTGTGATGATATCCTACCATAGTGTGGTTGACACAGAATAAACAGTATCAGCTCGCACGCATAAATGTCAATTAGATGTTAAATGACTGACGTATAAACTTGAGTATTCTCATTAAAATAAACTAATAATTAAAGATAATCAAATATACAGTATATTGAAGCTGACTCCTTATTTATAGCATCATTGTGCTCATCTTGCTGTATTTATTTTTTCCTCCCCAAAATATAGCTCGCAGCAGACGGTATTATTGTTTACACCTCCACTGATTACCGGCATGCTTTGCGCAGAAACACACAGGTCAATCGAGCAGCGACACCTGTCGGACACAATGAGACGCAAAAACTTTAGAATTGTCTAAAATTAAAGATGAAATGATATCTCTTTATACGAAGTTGATTCCGTGGTGTATTTGCACCATTGCGTTTGTGCTTCCGTGGTGTATAGTCAAATAGTGCCTAATAAAAAACGATTCCCTGCCTTACTAGTGATACAAAATGCATACTTTTGATTGCTTTTTGTTATTATTACCTATAATTCAGCCAAATGATGTATTGTGAACATTGATTAGTGTTTGTTTGAGATATTTAATTATAATTGACATAGACAGTAAAGCGAAAGTAGAAATGGGGTAAATCTATCTGTGACGTGTCAAAATAGAACGTGACGTCATTCAACAGATTGGCTTGTTCTTACATGATACATGACCCCCTGTTTTTATTTCATTTTTATATTGGCGGACGCTCGATCGTTTGATTGATATGTGTTTTAAAATTTTCTACGGAGAAAAATGCGCATTTTTTATCTCTTGATATACATTCGTCCTATATAAAACAAAGAAGGAAAATCAATGGTGCAATGTAACCTAGAGGCCAATCGTCAGTTGTGACGTAGCCGGTGTATGTATAGAATGTTTTGCGTCTGTGTGATCAAGATCGATTCAGGACGTTTCGGCACCAAACCATTTCGACACCTCGGCACCTAGAGGTTTCGGCATCAAACCATTTCGGCATCTATTTTAATTTTTACCCTAGACGTTTCGGCACCCATTTATATTTGAGTATTATAATGAAGTAAAGAAATTAAATATTTTCTATAAGATCACTACTTGTAATTCATTTAAAATGCAAAGTTGATTGTCTCATCGGCAACTCCGAAGCAGTTTTGAGCCTGAATACAACTAAAACATGAACATAAATAGGGCCCATATGATAATCACTTGTAAAATTTAAGTAAATATGACTTTTATATTATATTGTAGCATGGTCATTGAAATCCCTTTGTTATAGCTTAGGTGTAAATCGTTTAATTGAAAATACTTGAATATGTTCCCTTAAACATGTATAATAATGTATACCTAAGACCAAATAAAAAATTATCTGTATTCATACAGTATCTTTAATTTTTCACTTTACCTTCCAGTCATCTCCATATCGACGACTACAGGTATGTGACTTGAACAAAGCCTCCACAAACTAACCCATTATTAAAAATCGTCTACATATAACGCATGCGTTATACTTTTCTTGTTACTTATGGGATAAATTCAGTTTCAAAGAGATAATTCAAACGCAATTTCGTATAAAGAGATATCATTTCAATCTAAAGATCGGCGTAGCTACTATTAGGCCAAATAGACCCGGGCCTATACATCGGTTTGAAAAGGAAAAAGATGAAAAGCCCAAAAATGCAATAAAAATTGAAGCGAGGGTGCATGTGGGTTAAAGGTTTTAAAGTGTAGGTAATGCAATATTGTCAAATGTCGTAATGCAACATTGTCAAATGGCGAATGTTAATTCTCAAGTTTTCAAGCAAATATTTCTTCAAATACCACACAAATGCTATGTCAGATATACGCCAAACGTACCATTGCATAGCTTAGTTTAAAAAACAATTAACAACAAACAACCCACCGGCTAGTTTGCCGGACCTATATATGCATTTCAGGTCAGCTACGCCCCTGAATGGTGTTATTCCATTCCCAATTTTACTTATGGGATAAATTCAGTTTCACAGAGATAATTCAAATGCAATTTTGTATAAAGAGATATCTTTTCAATCTGGTAGACATTAGGGAAACTTTTTATAATAAAACTGTCATTTAAGTTTGAACGAATAACTCCGTATTGAATGGTTGTATCGGTTATTTTAACTTTACCGAACAAGCATGTGCCATTAACTTAAATCATCGGGTTTCTTTTTGTCTACTCTATAGCTACATGCATACGCACAACCTCGGCGATAATTCGAAATGACAATATCCGACAAGAAAACAGGAAAGCTTTGAATATCAAACCGAAGCTTTGCATGCTTCCATGAAAATATCAATAAATAATTGCAGGCGTACTGAGCGGCTGACAGACCGTTAACAAAGCACGAAGATTAAAAGCATGTTGCAAATAGAAGCGATTGACAAGATATCAGTGACATACTGGCATGGTTAACTAAGTACTAGAATTATTGTCAAAATAGAGACGAGCAGGATTCAAACTGGAGTTTAATACTCATTTACATATAATGAGTTACTCATGGAAAATAAAACAAATTACAACAAGGATGTGGGTGGTTGATAGGAAAACTGGTTTGATTGAAGAACAGTGTCCAGTACTATATATACAGTGTCCAGTACTATATATGCAGTGTCCAGTACTATATATGCAGTGTCCAGTACTATATATGCAGTGTCCAGTACTATATATGCAGTGTCCAGTACTATATATGCAACAGGAGCAATATGTGAGATTGAACTCTCTCACCATAAAATTACATTTGTTTCGTGTTTCTGTAACTAACATTGTTTGTATGTGTTTATGTTTTAAATAAGTTTACAATTTTAATATTATTTAAAAACAGTAATAGAACATTGCATTAAATAAAATATATGTTTGATGTTCGTATATTCAATCCAGCCCTATTCTGTCACATCGAATACTTAATCCAGTCCATTTTCCTGTTCTGTCACGCTGTCTATAAGGACGTATGGAAAGCTGTAGGGGAGTCCCGAAGTTAATTTTTTGTTTTTACTATATTTTTTACTGATTTTTCTACGGCGCATTTTTCTATCGCCGAAGCTATTTTTTTCACATCTTCGATTAACCGGTACGATCTTCGGCGCATTTTTCTATCGCCGAAGTTATTTTTTCACGTTATTTTTCACTGAAGATAAAAAGTGTGTACGCCGAAGATTTTCTAGTACCGAAGTTAATCGATGATGTGAAAATATAACTTCGGCGATAGAAAAAAACGCCGAAGTTAATCGAATCTGCAAGTACGTGAAAGGCATATAGTAATCGCATTGTCCGTCCGTCCGTCCGAAATCGTGTCTCAGCCATTCCTCGGAAACTACTGAAGGGAATTTCGTCAATCTTCATACAAATATTTATCACTATCAGAAGGTGTGTCGCGCACAAGAATCACGACCGTATCTCAAAGGTGCAGATCACAATTGGAGGTAAACAAATCATGAACAATTCATGTCTCAGTCATTCTTCGGAAACTACTGAAGGGAGTTGCGTCAAACTTCTAACAAATATTCATCACACTGAGAAGGTGTGTAGCGTGCAAGAATCATGTCAGTGCTTCAAAGGTCAAGGTCACACTTGGAGGTCAATGGTCAAAAATCGTAAACAAATTCATGTCTCAATCATTACTTGGAAAGTACTTAAGGGAACTGCGTCAAACTTTCCCAAAACTGCTCATCACATTGAGAAGGTGTGTCGCGCGCAAATTCATGTCAGTGCCTCAAAGGTCAATGTCACATTTGGAGGTCAAAGGTAAAAAAATCGTAAAAAAAATCGTGTCTCAGCCATTACTTGGAAACTACTGAAGGGAGTTGCGCCAAACTTCACACAAATGTTCATCACAATCAGAAAGTGTGTCTTGTGCAAGAATCATGTCAGTGCCTCAAAGGTCAAAGTCACAGTTAGGCAAATGGTTTGCAGTGGGGCATCCGTGTCCCATGGAAATATTTTTTTTGTACTATATTTTCTATATGAACATTCCCTTCAGTAGTTTCCAAGTAATGGCTGAGACATGATTTTTGTTGATGACTTTGTTACCTTTGACCTCCAAGTGTGACCTTGACCTTTGATATACGGTCATGATTCTTGTGCGCGACACACCTTCTCATAATGATGAACATTTGTGTGAAGATTGATGAAAGTCCCTTCGGTAGTTTCCGAGGAATGGCTGAGACACGATTTCGGACGGATGGACGGACGGACGGACGGACTATGGAAAGACGTAGGGGACTCCCGAAGTTATTAATTATTTTTATTTAATAACTTCGGTACTAGAAAATTTTCGGCGTACATTCTTGCAACTTTCGCCGATCTTCGACGTAGATAATTTGCATCGGTGCTTCTAACTTCGGTACTTGCACGTTCTTCGATGCTTGTAACTTGCGGTCAGTAGCAATAACTCCGACTTTTTCTTTGACGTACTTTTCTATCGCCGATTTTTTTTTTTAATGACTTCGTTACTAGAAAATCTTCGCGTACATTCTTGCAACTTTCGCCGATCTTCGACATAGATAATTTGCGTCGGTGCTACTAACTTCGGTACTTGCACGTTCTTCGGTGC
This sequence comes from Cyrtodaria siliqua, assembly GCA_037043455.1. Classification (NCBI taxonomy): domain Eukaryota; kingdom Metazoa; phylum Mollusca; class Bivalvia; order Adapedonta; family Hiatellidae; genus Cyrtodaria; species Cyrtodaria siliqua. Next base: position 90,981 of record JAWPHD010003712.1, on the reverse strand, counting down.
TTGTAAGTTGCGGTCAGTAGTAGTAACTCCGACTTTGGTATATACTTCGCTACTACATTGTCTATATCGCTACTACATTGTCAATATCAAACAAAATCTTCGGTAAGTACAAGATCAGCGAAGATTTTGCGACCACTGAAATATCTTTGGTGCACACATAAAAAATCTTCGGCACCCCCGGAAATGTTGTGACTATGCCGAAGATTTTGCAGCATCCCCACGCCCCCGCCCCCGCCCCCTCTCCCGCCCCCACATATTTCTGTGTTGTTTTGGTTTAACAATTCTACACCTATAGCTATGTTGCACCCCGCCCCACCACCGCCCCACCCCACCCATCCCATCCCATCCCACAACCATCCCCCAACCCATCATCACCACCACCAGATTTTATTTGTTTTACATATCTCTATGTTGTTTTGTTTTATCAATTTATCAATTTGTTTCGCCCACACCCGCCCACCCTCACCCCACCAACCATACCCCAACCCCATCATCACTACCACCCGAATGTTTTTTTAATTATTTTTTTACATATGTCTGTTGCTTTGTTTTATCAAATCTACACCTATATCAATGATGCGCCCCGCCCGAGTCGACGCCAATCCACACCTGGAAAGGATGGAACAATATATTTCCAGCAGATCCCACGGCAGGTGTCTTTTAACTCCACTCCCCCTGACATCCGGTCTAGGCTAGTACAGCTGGAAACAGTCCCACCCCGGCCTCCAGTCTACCATCTAGGCTAGTATAGCTGGAAATAGTCCCCCGGCATCCATTCTAGGCGAGTAGTGCTGGAAACGGTCCCCCCTGCATCCAGTCTAGGCTAGTACTGCTGGAACCCCCCCCCCCCGCCCCACCCCCCCTCCCCACGGCTTCCATTCTAGGCTAGTACTGCTGGAAACAGTACCCAATTAGGTAATCACCCAGCACTGATTACCAGTCGGGAAATCAACTGCGGCCGGGAATCGAACAGTCTAACCTGCTAACCATTACATCAATGACCCGGCATCCAGTCTAGGATAGTACTGTTGGACACCTCCCCACATCCACCCCCCCCCCCCCCCCCCCCCAACCCCACCACCCTCGACATCCAGTCTAGGCTAGTACAGCTGGAAACAATCCACCTGGCATCCAGTCTAGGCTAGTACTGTTGGAAGCATCCAGTCTAGGCTAGTACTGTTGGAAGCATCCAGTCTAGGCTAGTACTGTTGGAAGCATCCAGTCTAGGCTAGTACTGTTGGACACCTCCCCCCACACCCCCACACTCGGCATCAAGTCTAGGCTAGTACTGCTGGAAACAGTCCACCTGGCATCCAGTCTGCTGGAAACAGTCCACCTGGCTTCCAGTCTAGGCTAGTACTGTTGGAAGCATCCTGTCTAGGCTAGTACTGTTGGAAGCATCCAGTCTAGGCTAGTACTGTTGGAAGCATCCAGTCTAGGCTAGTACTGTTGGAAGCATCCAGTCTAGGCTAATACTGTTGGAAACATCCCCCTCGGCATCCAGTCCAACAGTACTAGCCTAGACTGGATGCCAGGGGTTGGACTGTTTCCAACAGTACTAGCCTAGACTGGATGCCGGGGTGGGGAGGGCTGTTTCCAACAGTACTAGCCTAGACTGGATGCCGGGGGTAGGGCTGTTTCCAACAGTACTAGCCTAGCTTGGATGCCGGGGTGGGGGAGGGCTGTTTCCAACAGTACTAGCCTAGACTGGATGCCGGGGTGGGGGAGGACTGTTTCCAACAGTACTAGCCTAGATTGGATGCCGGGTTGGGGGAGGGCTGTTTCCAACAGTACTAGCCTAACATTAATAGCCTAAACTGGATTCCAGGTGTATTGTTAAAACTGGAAAGTTATAATATATAAACAAATTGGTAGGTTTATATGTAGTCCAGTCTAGGCTAGTACTGTTGGACCCCCACCCCCACCCCACCCCTCGACATCCAGTCTAGGCTAGTACAGCTTAGACTTCATAGAAACCTACCAATTTGTTTATACTCGTATATTATAACTTTCCTGTGTTAACAATCCACCTGGAATCAAGTTTAAGCTAGTACTGTTGGAAACATTCTTCCCCCCGACATCCAGTCTAGGCTGGTACTGTTGGAGTGGATGCCGAGGGAGGATGTTTCCAACAGTACTAGCCTAGACTCGATGCCGGGGGTGGGGCTGTTTCCAGCATTACTAGCCTAGACTGCCTAGTACTGTTGGGTTGGATGCCGAGTGGAGATATTTCTAACAGTACTAGCCTAGACTGGATGCCGGGGGTAGGACTGTTTCCAACAGTACTAGCCTAAACTTGATTCCAGGTGGATTATTAACACTGGAAAGTTATAATATACGAGTATTAACAAATTGGTAGGTTTCTATGTAGACTAAGCAGTACTAGCCTAGACTGGATGTCGAGGGGTGGGGTGGGGGTCCAACAGTACTAGCTTAGATTGGATGCCAGGTGGACTGTTTCCAGCAGTACTAGCCTAGACTGGATGCCAGGTGGACTGTTTCAAGCAGTACTAGCCTAGACTGGATGCCGGAGGCGCTGTTTCCAGCACTACTCGCCTAGAATGGATGCCGGGGGACGGTTTCCAGCAATACTCCCTTCAGTACTTTTCAAGTAATGGCTGAGACATGAATGTTTTCATCTTTTTTTACCTTTGACCTCCAAGTGTGACCTTAACCTTTAAGATACGGTCATTAGTCTTATACGCGACACACCTTCTGATAGTGATGAACATTTGTGTGAAGATTGACGAAATCCCCTTTAAGTAGTTTCCGAGGAATGGCTGATACACGATTTCGGACGGACGCACAGACTGACGGACGGACAATGCGATTACTATATGCCTACCATTTAATAACTTCGGGGGTACCCTACAGCGTACGTGTATCTTTGATTAACTTCGGTAATATCTTCGGCGCATTTTTTTATCGCCGAAGTTATTTTTTCACATCTTCGATTAACTTCGGTACTAGAAAATCTTCGGCGTACATTCTTGTGTGTACGCCGAAGATTTTTAGAACCGAGGTTAATAACTTCGGGGGTCCCTTACGGCTCTCCATAAATACGACTAAAACCTGGCATCAGTAACCGAATTTATGAAAGGCCTACTAGATAATGGTTACAGTACCCTATTGCAAAAGACAGTGCGATTGGCTGAACAAGTATATGGCAAGCCCCATGTCTAATGATACATAAGCCTCGTTTTGATTGGATGAGAGTCTAGGTGGGAAATCCAATTATGTTTCCTTTTAGAATTTGTTATTTATTTCTGAATATTATTTAACATATAGGTTTCATCCATATGCTTTTGTTTTATGATATGACATGGTAAAAAGGAAATTGTGAGATTTTCATAAATTTGTTTGGGGATTTCCTCAAAATGTACGGTCATGACCTTCGGACACATAAAAGTGGCATTAAAAATAGGTCGTCGCCTAAAAAGAAGTTCCCATTTACATGTATAGATCTAAGTTGCATCTGTGCAGCAGGGTAAGCAAAAAGAAAGCCTGGATTTTTTGTTTACATGTCAGATGGGAAAACATTAAACAGTAAGTCTATGGAAAATGCAATACTGGTCTATGACCTAAAGATGCACTTGATGTTTTTTTCTTAATATTGCTATTTCTGGCCAAATCAGCTTGACATTTTCTGTGAATACTCGAAACAGATTGTGAATGAAAGAAATGATGTTAAAGTTTTGAAATTCAAAACAGAACATATTTTTAGCAGTTTAACTAAATGTGTGTGGTTTGGGATTAAATATAGGGATGGCTGTGATTTTCAAAATCCCTGAAGCAATTCAAGTACCATCTGTAGTGCCCATAAGTGGATTATTGTCAATAGGTAATAAGTATATCTGAAGACTTGGCGACAATTACTAGCAATTTTATGTTTTTAAGGTACCGTACAAGGCTAAAACCTGAAATTGTATCTAAACTAAAATGTTCACTTGGTGCGAACCAAACAAATGTCTTTCTTTGTACCTAAAGCCTCAGATTCCTTAAATTCTGTACATGATGGCTGGTTTTATATTTTGAAGCTAAAATGTCAAGTAATTTATGGAAAATAGCATTTATTTTGTCTTTCTTTACTAAAAAATGTGCTTACCCATGCTATTTCTTCATTAACCCAGATATGGTCACCATAAAATGGCATAACACAGCAATATCACTCATTAATTTGTCTAGGCATACAGGAAGTAAATCACTGTGGTATTCATGCCTGGTGTAATCGAAAGGAGTTCCCAAATATATAATCCCTTACTTTTTTTTGCGATTAAAGGCATTTTTGAGTATTTTAAGCCTGTTTGTCCTGGCTGTAATGGCTTCATTGATCTGTTTGTGAGAGCTAAGAACCATTTGCATGGTTGTATGATGATAATATTTATCAACTTAAACGTTTTGACAGTGAAAGTAGAACACATGTAAGATGTGCCGAATGAATGCAGTTTGTTCACGGTGTCAACAAAGATCAGAATTTTCTTTTCTTATATGCCACATGACCGTTACTATTCTCAGTTACTATCAGCAGTTTTCTAGAGAGGAAGGTCTCATAATTAAGAATAGGTAAGTGAATCTTAGTTTGAACTTCATTTTGAAAAATGGCTAACTAGAAAGCTTGGGAAATATTGTACAGGACTCAATGGGATTTGTTTTACTCCGGTGTACCTCTAATTAGTAGAGTAGCGTGTATTGGATTGTATTATGTAATATCTAATGTATAAATAGAAATTATCTCGCATTTTCCTGGACTTCAAACCACTAGTTAGCTGATAAATTGCTACACAAATGTGGAGATAGGCTTAGTCTTTGGGCCATAACTTCTATTTTCTCTGAGTTTACTTGGATATTTTGGTCAAAATGTAGCATTTAATGACGATTTTGAATGAAAATAAGCTCAGTAGCAGCTTTAAGGTATATGTTGTTCATAAAAAATGTTGGAATTTCAGAAAAAGGCCTTGTTCTTCATGCGTGATTTTGAAGTCAGAACCCCAAAGTATATTTCATTTTTTGTTTAGTACACAGAAGACCATGTCTGAAAATTGTATTTGATGAAAATATATTAAACGTTTCAATTATTATGACACTTTTTTATTTCGGATAACGCGTTTAAAAATCCTGGGTTTATATAGGCTAAAGGCGTGTTGGATGCATGAATTTAACCAAATCGACAAAAAATCATCGTGAAAGCTTCTTGCCAGTCCATTCGGTCATTCTTAATGGTCAGTTAGATACGTTCGATACATATTTTGGAGAAATGTCGCTACTCCTTTAGGTTACAGTACCCTAATGCAAAAGACAGTCTGATTGGCTGAAAAATTATATGGAAGGCCCCATGTCTAATGTCAATCTCCACGCAGAGTTATCGTTCCTTGCACTCACGTATATCTCTGCTAACTACTAAATTACAAGATTTTGGTAAAACCTGTTAAATTGGAATATGTTTGCCTGAAACTTATTTATTTCTCGTGTAAATATAATTTTCAGAATATCTGCAAATTAGATGTTGCAAGATTTGAAATAATGCATGAAAACAATTTAGTTTTAATCGGGACTATTTTACTACAAAAATAATACGAACGTAGGTCTCCTCAATCGAAACGCATATGATCAGACTACACCAAATACCAACCAATCAGCGGGCAGGGAAAAAGTTCCAGGGTAAATTCGGAGCTATTACACAGAATCTCTTAATTTTGATTGGTTGACAAGGTAAACAAACTAACAAATCTTGCTAAAAAAATAAAATTCAGCTTTTGAAGAGTGCTTATACAGGTTAAATCTTACATTTGTGCAATGTATTCATAATGTGTTGCATAATCAGAAAAAGAAGCATATTTTACATTTTCCTCATGTTTCTACATGCAAGTAGGTGGGTCAGCACCATCCGACCCAAACAGCTTTTTCAAAACATACTCAATGTATGGCTGATGTATGTTTTTTTGATAAAACTAAGATAGGTCTTTCAAAACTATAGCTTCCTATATTAGGGAACTCAGTACAGAGCTTAAAGCTTTAAGGTAGCTCTATGGAAAATGAATTGGTGTAGTATGACCTAAAGTAAACATTTCAAACCGAAGCTCGATAGCAGAAAATTACTAAAATAAATTAACTGATAGAAATAAAAATTGAAATTATTTAATATAGGTCTATATTTTGTCTTCGCAGATCACGCAAAAGGATTTATTATAAACATCGTCATAACTTTTTTAAATAATCACGTGACCTAACCGTTCGCCCTACTTCCTTTGACGTTGACAGAGTCAAATGAGGAACGAGTGTACTCTGGGTAGAGATTGGTCTATTGTATACATAAGCCTCGTTTTGATTGGATGAGAGTCTAGGTATGTTTCCTTGAATTTGTTTTTTTTTCTGATTATTATTTAACATATAGGTTTCATCCATATGATTTTTTTATGATATGACATGGTAAAAAGGAAAGTGTGATTTTCATAATTTTTTGGGGGGTTTCCTCAAATTGTAGGGTCATGACCTTCGGACACATAAAAGTGCATTAAAAATAAGTTGCATCTGTGCAGCAGGGTAAGCAAAAAACGCATGTTTTTTTTGTTTACATGTCAGATGGGAAAACATTAAACAGTAAGTCTATGGAAAATGCAATAGTGGTCTATGACCTAATTAAAGCTGTATCGACTCTAGACCCGCCATGTTTTCGTATCTTCTTGTGCAAATGATATATCCTGACGAGCCTTTCCAACATATCTACATTTGCGTCAGAATTAATCAAACTGGTTAAATGATATATTCTGACGCGACTTTCCAACAAATCTCATATTTGCATCAAATTAATCAAACTGGTTAAGTTATAGATTTTCTGTTGAACTGAACACCGAAGTTGGAGACACATGATAATCACTGATAATGTGATGATGGATTTTTTTTTCTTTTTTCAGAAAATCCAAATATGTGTTGCATTCCCAGCACCTAATGTAGCAAAAAAACTAATATTTATTCGGTTTAATTTTACTTAATTAAAATTCATGAAAAGAAGGATGAGTCAGCACGATAAGGTCGCTTATCATCAACTCTAGCAGGTTACTTTGCATAAATAAACATTTAGATAGCCATAAGACGGTGTTAATTTTAGAACTGATACACGTTTGTCATGGCTTTCTTTTGATGTTTGATCTCGTCGAACTATCGAGTTTCTAACAGTTCTTTGACATTTTTTAAGAAAAGACTGTCATTAACAAAATGTTACATTAGTATTTGCATGAATTGTTTTATCCTCGGAAATTATTATGCATGGGTACCATGTTTAGGAAGGAAAACATGATTACGAACAAACTGCGTTGCTAACGAACTTAAGAAAAAACTTAAGAAAAAACTAATTTCCCTGAATTACATACAAATCAATATAGGGGGAGAGGATGGCATGGCACCATAACCATTAAAACTGTAATTTTCCGACAATCAACAATACAAGATAAACATTTGCTTCCGTAGTTTTAGAAGGGGTGATGGTACAGTGTACTGGTGTTGATTCAGGTACTATTGACGTCGACGCGTTTTTATCCACTTTCCCGTCAGTATTTTCGAACATGTTCGCAGTTATTCACCTAAACATGAAAGAGATAGAAATCAAATAAAAGTGAAGAGTTTATATCACAACCATAGGGCCCATTATCCCATGTCTTGCATTTTCAAATCTTGTTTTGTATGTTTTATCACCGCGCTACAAGTGCCTGTTGCAATCAATATATAAATCCGATTGTGAGAGCAATTTATAACGTATCAATCATTGCCATTCAGACCAAGTTAGAAACGTGTCTAATCCCTACAGCTTTCTCATTTTGCAAATGTATTACTCGTATTCGACGAGGTTAAATGGTGAGTTTCTGCAATAATGCCCTTTTTAAGGTTAGCCACGAAGGACGAACGTGTATAGGTTTTTTCGATGTTTGTTGGCAGCATAACCACTAGTGTAAAGACAGAAAGAGAGAGAAACACGCTGAGAGAGAGAGAGTGAGAGAGAGAGAGAGAGAGTGAGAGTGTGAGAGTGTGAGACAGGGAGAGAGAGAGGGAGAGAGGGAGAGAGAGAGAGTGTGAGAGAGGGAGAGAGAGAGAGTGAGAGATAGAGGGGGTGCATATAGAGACGAGAGCAATATAGCTTGTTCCCTGTATGTCTTAAACCGTAATGACCATACTTTCCAAGATCCTCAACGGCTATTTTTCTTTAAATACACTGTTTCCTAGATCCCTAAAAAATAGGCATTTTATCCCTGGGTCCCTTAGAGTAATTAGCAATGTTCCCCAGATACCTCAAAACAATTGCCCGGATCCTCAAAACCCTTTGAGGCTACATAGAGACGGAGAGAGACGGAGAGAGAGAGATACGGGGAGAGAGAGAGAGGTGTGTCTTGTGGATAGTTCCTTTGATTGTATTATTTGTATTATATGTAAAAGCACTGTGCTCCTTGTTGGTTAAACATGTGCTATTCCCTCACCTTATATATCAAAACCGGAACCGACATGTTGTGAATAGTCTTGTCGCATTGTTCATCAAGAACATATCTGAGGTATTATATCCGATATTCCACGGCTACCGTCGTCGTGGAGTTTCACAATAAACATGTCACTGCCAGACATACCCCCGTCAAGAACATATCACATATCTCAACTGCAGCATGTCATAACGTAGAAACCAGAGTTTCTCATCGAACAATCAACAGCCAATATAGGTTTTATTGCAATAATCTGCACTACATCTGCGAAGCAATCCAGGCGTGTGGATTTTATTGCGACGGAGTTATGACCTCGGGATTAAAGTGTGCGTGTTCACGTGTCGGGTAGACGTTATTCTATCACGCGCGCATACTCACCTGGGACTCTTGGATATTAGAAATACGTAGAGCTTCAAACGCAAATAGTTTATGGCTTTGGGAGTCCAGCTACATCGTATTTGATAAATAGTTCTACCTCTCAACGAGATCAGAGTAAAAACCGAACAAACTGAGAGAAGTAAACAACAAAATGTTAATTAAACAGTAATGCATAGTGATACGGTTAATTAACTAAAGAGTGAACAACTGAATGTCTTACTCGTACGTTTTGAATAATATGAAATTGAACATTACATAAAATATATATAATACATAATTATAGGCGCGTCGAGAAAAAGAGTATGAGATGAAAAATATAGAAATCGCCGAACACGATACATACAAAAAATATTGTAGTCTCGGTTTGACTGAGACTGTTCATGAACGGTAGTGAACAAATGCTTGCTACCGTTCACGCTCTAGCCCCGGGATGAACAGAACTCAATATTGAACATGTCAACAGTACGGCAATTGAGCCATCCCGAAGATGGTATGCATAACATTCAATGATGTGTTTTCACACCACTCCACTTTGCCCTAAACGAAAAATAATCAAAATGGAATTTAGTTAGGAGCAGAGGTTATGAAGCCTGAGTATCAAAAGCATCAGTCAAAGGACACATTAACAACATAATAGTTTGTTTTAAATATGTATGGAATTAAAGCAATATATAAGAACTGTACATGAGCATACTCGATATTACTGTTGTAAACAAACCTGTATAATTAAGTAAGTAAGTAAGTAAGTAAGTAGATCGTTTATATATTATAATGGCATGTGCATAAAGTGACAAATAAGTACACATATAAAATGAAAGAGCACCCGCCCCAATGGGCCTATAAGTCACTGTTAATGATAAATATGTGACAAAATATAAATATACGGTTCTCATGAAAATACAAAAGTGTATCAAATTAATGATGCTGTAATAAATCTGACGGTAAAGTGAATAGTACACATTAATTAAGCACAGTTTAAATAGAATTTCTACTTCTTAAGAATGCTTTTATCAAGTACTTTGAAACTTTTCTGGAATAAGACTGCATTAGTGTTTTGAATTTAGATTTTTTGTAATGCCTGTAGTTCTATAAAGGCTATGTCAACAATAACATCTCGGAAAATATCTGTTCTTAAGTCCGAGTAAACCACACAGTCGAGTAAGAAATGGAGTTCGCCGCAGCGTTACAGAATCGGCACAAACTGGTGTCTCTCCAACGTATCTGCCAGTTTCAATTCTTAGCGGTGGGATACCACATCTAAACTGTGCAAGGACTGATCGCTCACTCCTACTGAGTGTCATATGACAGTCACATATTGTTCTGTTACAAATTTATTTTTAAACGAGATAATTATATGTCCTTAGTTTTGGCATACCAGTTACCTTTCTAGACCGAATGTTTGCATAATAACCCCTAATAATAGTGTTTACAGTTGTCAAATACACTACTCAACTTTTATAATCGGTCACCCAGGTTTTTTGAAAATAACACGAATACTAAAAACTGGAAATCACCGAAACACATGCCAATATTTTATTAAGTTTTCAGTCAACCTATTGTCACTAAAACTTATCAATCTATTCCTTAATCGTAACATTGATACCCATTGTCTGTATACACTCGGTTACCAACCTATCTCGCCAATAATTGCCGGCTGTGTACTCCAAGGAAGTATCTAGATGTCCTATTTTGCACATTACCAATGCACTGATACTGTTTAAATCCCACAAACAGACGAATAGGTATTACACAGTTGTATAATAGTTTTATTTAAACAGAGATTGGCAGGATGTGATAACTTCTAAAGCAAACTGTTATTAATTGATTGCCAGTTTCTGAAATTAAACCTTACCTTGATTTGCTAAATGTTCATATTATTAATAAATGGGTATTTTCATATCACACCCTATATCAGGCCTTAGATGCCATAGCAGCCCGAGAGCTTTAGCTCGAGGGTTGATATGGGTCGATGGCCTGATACAGGATGTGATATGAAAATACACATTTTTTATTCTATTTGTCATATACTTGAGCTTTGTCGAAATTTCAACTTCAGCTCATTCACTACGCTGTTTTCCAGGGAGAAAAAAAAGTTAAGGTCTAGTCCATTCTGATGTGCTCATGTCTGTTGCGTAAGTGGTACACAACATTTATTTTTGTCCGAAATCTTATTGAAAATGAATTCCAATGAATTTGAATTGTTCTAATTAAGGTGATTTGTCAGTGGTTATAACTTATAATGATTCTATAGCCAATAATCTGCCGCGAAAACAGGATGGAAGTAACTAATGTAACGCAGATGACAAACAATACCCGTGACAACTCGTATACCATCGTAACCAATCGGTTATTTCCGTATCACTCCGGTAAAAGGATCGAGATGAACATTCAATTACTTCCGTCTAATCTATCGGACTTCAAACTTCGGAATTCGGAATTCAGAAATTCGGTCGGAAAGCACTTATTTTTGACCTTTGACCTCTAAGTGTGACCTTGACCTTGGAGATTGCACGCGACACGTCGTCTTATTGTGGTGAGCATTTGTGCCAAGTTATTTGAAAATCCATCCATAAATGTCAAAGTTATTTACCGGACAAGATAGTACGGACGAACGCACTTACGGACGGACGGACTGACAGTGTGACTACTATAAAAAAAGCCTCCTGTGAGATTTGAACCCAGACCCCTGGGGTTCCCAATGTACAGTACCAACTATTTAAAAGATTTATATAATTCGGAATTCGGGATTCGGAAGTGAAATAAAAGTTAATCTAACATGGTTTATGAAAATACTCGATGCTGACTGGCAGCTGAGACATTTTTAAAAAGCTATATAGACCTTTGAGGCTCTGACGTCAAATCCTTCAACCGTTAGAACGTCATTTTAAATGATTTTAAACGTCGAAAAACATCCAAAACAACGATTACGTTATTTTAAGGCAACGTTACGTTCAAACAACAAATTGAACTTGTTTGAAACACGATAAAGCTGCATATTTTCTTCCTTTGATGCTGAGAGATGGACGTACAATGTAAGTTGTGAGAATGTGTTTGTATTATGTTCAATCTCTCGAAAATGTGTATATTAAATTCATAAAAATCCATGTCAGATGAAAAATAAAATATTTTCAGCGAGTTTATATTGTGCGAGATCAAATGCTGGTGGTAAGGACTTGAAACATATCGGAACCGCGGGCCTACGGCCCTTGATATCGATGGTATTCATGTCCCGCCCACCAGGTATTGATCTGGGACAATATAAAACCGCTGGAAATATTTTATGTCTTAAGTCAAATGGGCCTTCGTAGTTATAACCTGTTCAACCAATTATATTTTTAAATGAACTTGCCTTATTACTATTAATCTTTGAAACATCTATAAACAATACAATTAAAACGAACTGTTAATGCATACAGTGAATGATACTGATACTGGTAAACAGAAATGTAGACAATGCACGAATACTTACGCCGATAAACTGACATGTAGACATTGCATGAAAACTGACGCAGGTAAACAGAAATATTGACTGCATGAATAGGCTACTGACGCCAGTAAACAGAAATGTAGACTGCATGAATACTGACGCCGGTAAACAGAAATGTAGACAATGCATGAATACTGACGCCGGTAAACAGAAATGTAGACTGCATGAATACTGACGCCGGTAAACAGAAATGTAGACAATGCATGAATACTGACGCTGGTAACAGAAATGTAGACTGTATGAATACTGACGCCGGTAAACAGAAATGTAGACTGCATGAATACTGACGCTTGTAAACAGAAATGTAGACATTGCATGAATACTGACGCATAACAGAAATGTAGACATTGCATGAATACTGACGCCAGTAAACAGAAATGTAGACAATGCATGAATACTGACGCCGGTAAACAGAAATGTAGACTGCATGAATACTGACGCCGGTAAACAGAAATGTAGACAATGCATGAATACTGACGCTGGTAACAGAAATGTAGACATTGCATGAATATTGACGTCGGTAAACTGACGCCGATAAACAGAAATGTAGACAATGCATGAATACTGACGTCGGTAAACAGAAATGTAGACAATGTATGAATAATGACACCGGTAAACATAAATGTAGACATTGCATGAATACTGACGCAGGTAAACAGAAATGTAGACTGTATGAATACTGACGCCGGTAAACAGAAATGTAGACTGCATGAATACTGATGCTGGTAAACAGAAATGTAGACATTACATGAATACTGACGCAGGTGAACAGAAATGTAGACATGGCATGAATACTGACGTCAGTAAACAGAAATGTGGACATTGCATGAATACTGACGCAGGTTAACAGAAATATAGACTGCATGAATACTGACGCCGGTAAACAGAAATGTAGACAATTAATGAATACCGACGCCGGTAAACAGAAATGTAGACTGCATTGAATACTGACGCCAGTAAACAGAAAGGTAGACAATGCATGAATACTGACGCTGGTAACAGAAATGTAGACATTGCATGAAAACTGACGCCGGTAAACTGACGCCGGTAAACAGAAATGTAGGCAATGCATGAATACTGAAGTCGGTAAACAGAAATGTAGACAATGCCTGAATACTGACACCGGTAAACAGAAATGTAGACATTGCATGAATACTGACGCAGGTAAACAGAAATATAGACTGTATGAATACTGACGCCGGTAAACAGAAATGTAGATTGCATGAATACTGACGCTGGTAAACAGAAATGTGGACATTGCATGAATACTGACGCAGGTAAACAGAAATGTAACATTGCATGAATACTGACGCCAGTAAACAGAAATGTAGACATTGCATGAATACTGATGCCGATAAACAGAAATGTAGACATTGCATGAATACTGATGCCGGCAAACAGAAATGTAGACAATGCATGAATACTTACACCGGTAAACAGAAATGTAGAAATTGCATGAATACTGATGCTGGTAAACAGAAATGTAGACATTGCATGAATACTGACGCCGATAAACAGAAAGGTAGATATTGCATGAATATTAACGCCGGTAAACAGAAACGTAGACATTGCAAGAATACTGACGCCGCTAAAAACAGAAATGTAGACATTGCATGAATAATGATGCCGGTAACCAAAAATGTAGACATTGCATGAATACTGATGCCGGTAAACAGAAATGTAGACAAGTCATGAATACTGATGCTGGTAAACAGAAATGTAGACTGCATGAATACTGACGGCGGTAAACAGGAATGCAGACAATGCATGAATACTGACGCCGGTAAACACTGCATGAATACTTACGCTGGTAAACAGAAATGTAGACATTGCATAAATACTGACGACGGTAAACAGAAATGTAGACATTGCCTGATACCGCATCGCCCTAAAAAGATATTCTTAGACCGGAAAACCACGCGCATTCCGTCCCAGATTGGACCTATTAGCATGGTTATCTCTCAAAGCTATATACTATATGTGTCCATCTTTAGTTGTTTTGTATACTTCACACAATATATAGTTATTGTAAATGTGGCAATATATAGTTCTTGTATGTATGTCAATATATAATTGTACATATTTAAAAAACATGTTCCTTCTATGCGAGCCATCTGCCAGTCATTTTAATGTATCGGCTAATCTACAAAGTACAAGCGTTTCTTCAAAACGCTTCCGTTATTGAAATATGATGAAAATCTCTTTTCACTGGAAGTATGGCGGCATTATTGTATCGATTCAGAAAGAAGACAGATTTGAGAATACTACATTAATTAGCTTGTTATTAGAGGGGCGTGTCGGGGCTGACTTTATGATTCAAGGGGAATCTGATCCTAAAATGGATTTCATGTGTTTCCACCATTATAATTAAATCAGAAATTGTCTTGTGTACTCTACAAGCAGCTGCGACACAGAGGGAAAGCATTGGGAGAGGTTTTCGCAACGTTTCAGGAATATTGCATCTTCGGGTTGTCAGCAATTAATTTAATATTGGATTCCAAAACCAATTTTTTTTTTTAAATGAGGATGAGGATTTTTTTTACTATGAAGCCATGTAATGTAAAAACGAAATGCTCAGCCTATTCCTGACGGAGACACATGACAATGTTGAAGCTTTTTTTCAGGGCTAAAACTTAGCATCAGTTATTAATCCGGTATGAGGTTTACTTTTAACCTGCTTGCATAATTAAATAAAATATTGATTTTTTTTTTATTTATTTTTTTGTTATTCTATCCTACGGTTTAAATATATAATTAGTGCAATACAATCAACAAATAATGTTATGCGAAAAAAGTTTACTTTGAACTATTCTTATAAGTAATAATAATGATGGCAAACATGCATGTATATAGTAAAACTAACGAGCGCCCGCGAGTTTTGATCAGTTTTAAAAGAAGTCAAGATTGCGTATATAGAGATTATTTAACTGCTGGGATCGATTACAGGGAAATCCTTCACGAGATGGCAGACGTGTGGGTCTTTTCACGAACGAGCGTAAGTGAGTGAGTGAAAAACAACAGACGCCTACCATCGAGTGAAGGATTTCCATATAATCGACCACAACAGTTAAAATAATCTATTTATTACATTTTTAATCAGACTATGTATTATTTTAACCAGAATTATTCACTTTATTTAGCGTTATCGGCGGATGACGTCGACGTCACCAACACGTTATTGACGTCATAACCCGACGTTGCAGTTATTTATTTTTTGTGTTCGGAGTTAGTTATTAATATTCAGCTATTATGAATATTCTTTCACTGAGAAATCCCAATCTTATACCCATAGAAATGTAATAAATCCTTTTAATCACCGTAATTGTGGTCAGTCTATGCACAGCGGTCATTGAGAGATGGTTGGAAAGTGACAAGCGGGAAGATTAATAGTGATCAAAGGCAGATACTTGCCTCATTGACATCTCATGCATTTATAATGCATGCTTGTCTGGATTGATCAACTATTCGTCCACGATCAAGGACGATCAATCTCACAGAATTTAGCTTCTCAATTTATAAATTAAAAGTTTGGATTGGATTTGACTGATTTGAATTGTGTTTTACGTTATTTTTAGCTCATATATGACGATAGATTGTTTTCTGGTTCAGGCAGGCCGCCCCTTTTTTCCTGTATGGAACCAACACTGTATACATCCCGCCATCCGTAATAAAAGTTTGGAGACAATCTAACAACGGCAATACTCATGTAGGATAGCAACATAACATTTTGTCCTTTTTTTTTAAAATAGGAGAATGAAAAATGTGTTATTTTTATTTTTTTATTTGGTAACATTTTATAAGAAATGGTTCATTGTTTATATGACAAATAGGTCAGACCTGACACTTCGACAAAAACAATACATTGATTTACCAGTCTGTATGGTAGGAATATCCTAGTTTCCGGATACAAGATTTTCAGTTCGGCTAGAAAATTGTTTTCAGTATTTCAATTTGCATTATTGCATGCAATTAACGTAATTATCAAACCGGTATTAAAACAAGACATGCTCATCACTTCTGAAATGAGAACAATAGGCTTCATACACAAGGGATTTAATTTAATGAAATGTTCTCTATTAATTATCATCTAGTGCTCGGGTGTTGACTGGTTTCAGTTATATTGCTATGGTTCTTACCGTGCATTAACGGATATTAAATGGAACCGATCTAGCGTTTACCCAAACCTGGATAATTAAAGGGGGTATTTCAGACTTTTCTTGGATTCTTAGGGCTCCGACCCAAAATTAACAAAATAATGATATGTTCTATTGTAAAGGGCCAAAACAAAGTCAGTGAGCCTAAAAATTGCTCCTTATTTACAAGGAAATGCAATCGGCTCAGTAATAAATATTATGTGTCATCCAAGGTAACACTCCAGGGAGAGGCATTTTAAGCAGGATTTCATTCAAATCTATCGTGAATATTTGACCTAAGCAACACATGTTAAAATTGATATGACATTTAATAGAAAGAAAATAATTTTTTTTTAAAAAAACAAACAAGAAATGTTTCATTAAACCAACAAACATACACGGTATTGTAGGTAAACAGTCAACTGCTTGTAAATGAAGTTTAGTGGAAATAGAAAAGTGGAAATGGATACAAAATTCACCAAATGATAATACTATTCATGAACTTTTTAATAAGGGCGTTTGAATTTGGAAATTCTGAGAGTTGAGGGATGTGGGAAAATACGAGAAGTGAAGTTGGGTGGTGGTTGGGGTTAGTAGTGAAAGTGGCCTCGAAGATCTCCCTTTTAAAATGTTTTTGGAATAGGAATTAACAATGAAGTGGAAGAATAGCCAGATGACTGTCATTCCTGTATGCACATGAAACACAATCCCGTACGAGAGGACGCCCAGTTGTTTTGCATATTAATACTAAATTTGTTTTTCATTGTAACGTAGTTGAATTAATCTGTTTTTATTATTCAAAACTACAATGGCTTCAAACGGCTTCCGCCAGCATTTGTATAAACGTTTAATCGGTAAATAATGGATTTCGTTTTAGGAGACTTAACAACCGTTTACAAAAGAAAAAATCGCTTAAGCTACAATACTGAGACGAAGGGTGAAGTCATGACGGGACTGACAGTGTTCAGTGTTTAATGTGAAATTTGAAATTAAAGCGTTTAATGTGAAATTTGAAATTATTTTATTTTTTACCAGTGGGTTGATGAGATGTCAACTCTTATGATGTTAAACAAATCTATTTCAAATGTGATACCGTCATTTATCTCGCTCAAACATATTCAGTTCACCATCCCAAGAGGTTTTCCAACGAGACCAATCTTGGTCCTGTCTTTTGTAAAGGAGACGGTTGTCTGCTTGCTGACATATTTATTGTCGGTCTTAACGTACGGTATTTTAATAATAAGTCATGGGTTAAAACATTATACAGTAGTTCTGTAAACAGTATAGTCATAAACATACTCTTTCTTTGTTTAATTAATTATTAAAAAACAATTTAGTGTCTTAAATTGAAATTAAAAGTCTAATGAATCACATACACATTCATTGGAATACCATAAGTGAGTTTGGACCTGTTAAACCAAAAAATCAGAAGAGAACGCCTCAGGCACATTTGAAGCATATATGTACACTGATCATTGCTAGATCACAGGACTGAGATACACAATTCACGATGCTGCTGCTGCTGCTGCTGCTGCTGCTGCTGCTGATGATGATGATGATGATGCTGCTGCTGCTGATGATGATGCTGATGATGATTAAGATGATGGTTATGATGATGATGATGGTTATGATGATGATGATTATGATGATGATAATGATGATGATGATGGTGAAAATGGTGATGATGGTGATGATGATGATGATGATGATGATGATGACGACGATGATGATGATGATGATATCGATGGCAGCAATACTAGAAAGAGTTCACCTACAGACATAAGAGTTAATTCTATCTTACAACAATAGGCTTGGAGCGTTGTTAATTCTATCTTACAACAATAGGCTTGGAGCGTGACTCGTCTGTTTCCTGCAACAATCGTGTCTGAGCTCATCAGCAAGTTTTATCTCCACTTTCACTAAATCTGTCAGACTATTTAGATACATTATCTCCTAGAGCGGTGGAGTGTTGATGCGAATGTTTTAAAATAAATAACATTTAAAGCTTTCATTACACGTACATATCATACATCTTCCTTCTCACTGTACTGCGCTGCGCAAGGTAATTAGTTGAAAAATAAAACGATAGTTTCCTTCAACAGCTATTCAATCCACCAGTGAAATGGCAGAGTATCTTTTTTATTGTGTTAAACAATGAATTGTTGTTAAACGGCTCATCAACACTTTGTTTAGATTATGTCGAGCCGCGCCAGGGAGATGGAAGGAATCCTGGAACCGTGCACAGCATTTAATTATCGAAGGGATTTTTCGTGCTCGTGCTCGGAGGATGGACTGAGATGCACGGGACCGGGCGGTTTACGTCCCCATTCGACGGAATACATACCGAAGTACTCCAATGGCGCCAGTGAGGCTTCCAGTCCGTCATCTCTCTTGCGGTTATAATAGCGTAATTGATTCTACATGCCCCCTTCCATAGTAAAGTGAGGATGTTGTAAACCTGTTCAAAACCTCGTTAGAACTCAGGGAAACTTACTTTATCATGCAAATAAACATGTCTGCTATTAAACATCAACATGGAAATTGGGGTTATATATTTTCTAAGAAAGATTTCTTCAGCTGTATACTAACACCGGGTCAAAGTTAAAAAAAATACTTTTACCCCTTGCATTTGTATACCCTTTCTACTTTCACTTTTCAAATTTATACCTAAAACGTCAAAATCATGATGCGCTGCATTTCCAAGTATCAGTAACATGTCCAGAATATAGTTACAGCCCAAAAATAACAGGAAACTGCACTAAAAGGAGGTTTTAAGAAGAACAAAAGATTGGCATTCTTTTATGTAGGACTCATTTCGAATGCACCAGGAGAGCACATCCGGGCACCAGGAGAGCACATCCGGCTGATTTAGTGTAATTAAACATTGAGTCAAAGTTGAACGTGTTATCTATTATCTACTCGAACACCACGGAACATACAAGATCTTGTTGACAATCATTGTCCTGTTCTACATAATTATCTTACATCTGACGTCAAATTTTAAATTCGGACAATATTGCTTCATTAATAACCATGATACTAAAATTGTATTTTTTTTATAAGGCATGTTTAAAACAAAATATTGCAACAGTAGACATGTCCCATCGCGGCAGATATATCAGACTTTAAATTAACAAAACATTAATAATTGCACATTTAATAAATAATAAATCACTAAAACCGATTTCCACACCATGATACTAAATAAATCATAAAACTAGTCATACATATGTATCCGCACCATTACATCACAGAATCGATATATGTAATAAAACGAGTTAAAACACAACATGCAAGAGCTTGAAAAGATCATATGTTTTTGAAGTCTTACCTTGAGCGCTGTACAGCGCTTGTAACAATACAAGCCAGAAAAGGTTCATTATGGCGACCTCGTGTTTGACGAGTAGTATATGAGTAGTTTATGTCTCCTTAGTTGATCCACCCTCGAATCACAGAATGCATATCCATCTTCACACAGCCACCATATAATAATACTCAAAACAAACGTTATATATGACCTGAAGACTACCAATGTCAAATCCACATGTAAAACTACAGCGCTTAACACCTGTTTTTACTGCCGTTTTCCCAATCTGTTGCACGTCTTCACTGCTCGAAGAATCAAAACCTCACACGCGTTCAACCAACTGTCAAAACGCCTTAGACATGTATAGCGCACTTTTGCGTCATTACGAATAAATGAATACGATGGAAAACAATCGATACCTTCGCCAACTTCTTGAGCCTTCCATCAACTAAGTTGATATCCTAAAGTAAGCTAGCACGACATTATTACCATTGTCGGAATGGACCACAAAGATAAATGTATTGTGTCAATCAACGGCGTGCGACAACTTTTCAGTCAACTATATGTATTTACTAATGCTTTTCCGCTATATTATCAAACTGTCACTACCAAATCAGACGTTATTCGCCTCAGTTCAAAATAATAAAAACATTACAATTTTACAATTTTAAGAAAATAATTATTACGATTAAATTGTAATTATTTGAAAATGTCACACACGTAAATAATTTTTTGTTTGTTTTTGAAAACGGATTTTGTTAAACTCTCTTAGAATGTTGTCAGAAACTATAGTTAGTCCAGAACCGCATTCACATCAACACTCTAATGTGACTATCCAAGCTCTCTCCCTTGACCGAAAGTCTTTCAACGTATTTTCTCCGACCATGATTTCGCTTAAGAGAAACTTTCATTTTATGATAAATTCTTGTATATTACCGTTGTCAAGGTAACCAAATCATCCTTAATTCTAATTCCGATATCACTGATTTGCCGTGTGAAAAGACTGGCGATCTGTCTATGAATCCAGCAGAATTGAAGATTGACGAATATCGAGACGATGCTGCAATCTGTCAACGTGAGTTTGATCGTCTCACTTACATGCTATATTGGATAGCGGCATCTCTCACATATTGGACAGCGGTATCTCTTAAACTTATCGCCCATGTGTCATTTCTGACGGGTCATAATCAACAGATATATCTTGCTGCCTGCAGATAATCACTCCGTATATGTTTTTTGCCGTTTGTTTCTAGTAATATAGATATCGTTTTAAATTAAATCACATTACTGATACGGACACATAACAATCTTGCATTTTTAAAACTTGCAGAGTTACGTTAGATTTTCTACATAACTTGCATCTGTGCATATCATCAATTAAGGTTATTTGTTTAAAATCAAACGGTTTTCGCATTAAAATTTATAGTTGATTATATTGCACTAATAATATATTTAGACCTATGGTAGAATAACGAAAAAATATTGACAACTCCAAATTGTATCACCTTTTATTTAAATATATATAAGCAGATTTTTTAAATTCAAAATGATACTGGCTAAAAACATCGATGTACCAAATTTAATTTTAAAGATAGATAACTACTTTAAGATAGATGTGTTAAAATGCTAAATGTTTTTTTTTACTAATATATGTATACTCACTCGAGATCCTTTATGTTACTTTGCCTAACTATAGCAATACACATATAGTTTATTTATTCCTTGAATTGCGCTAAAGTTCAAATTAATACTGATATTGAGAAACACAATAATAAACTATATCCAGAAAAAGAAGTCAAATAACGAAGAATTCACGAGCATTCACTAGCGACGGTTCACCAATATTCGATGACTGCACTGCTACAACTGACAGCACGTTTTAACAGCTCGTCGGATCGGAAATGTAACCGTCAGAGCATGTATCAATACACGCACAACTCATCCCTGTCGTCTGCTAAATGATCAGGAATCTGCGCTCATTTTTTTGCGCAGTCACACGCGTACACACGCGCACGCTACCCCGAACATCCATGCAATGCCGTATTCATGAAATAATTAGTCTTTTTGAACATTTTAAATTAAAGCCATGAGAGAACGTAGCTAGAATATTCACTTCACCATTTTAAAATATACAAAAACAAAATATTATACAAGATATAAAAGAAAACAGTTGTAGCCGTTTTGTAAATTGTAAGAAAAACCCCAGACGGAAAGCTGGCGTAAGTTAGACGGATTCCAATTGGTGTTTAGGCGTAATGCTCTTTTTCCAAGCGTCAACGAGCAAGAGACGGAATAATATGACTTTGACGTCACTTGATAGAGGCGTAAAAATGTGAAAATGACTCCTGGCAAGAGGCGTAACTTAGATGACGGGCGTCATTTTGGACTTTAACAATTTACACAGGCGTATTTTACAACTGATTATTTGAGGAAATGGATTTTAAAGTGCATTCTGGGAGAAAACTCAGTTTGAAATCTTGTGGGAAAAAATTGGCATGGAACACCTAGGCTTAAACAATGTTCATTTTAACATATCAATACTGTGTTACCCACCAACACTGTGTGTGGATTGTATGTGTATATCTGGACAATGTAGTTAAACATATTTAATTAGAAGGTATAAGTGAAACTTAACACAAAGGAATAATTTTACAACAATGCACTGTCTGAGGTAAAAATAAAATTCACATTGTTCTATACATACAGACCTAAACTGTACTACTAATAGTTCAACACGATTTATAAGCTCATATTACAGCCTGACTGGATAACATGAAATGTATTGTTTTATATGATTTAGTTACCTAATTTATGTGGCTTTATTTATTTATTAATAAATTGTTGGTGATACACAAAGTTCGTGATATTTTCTTTCGATAAATGATCGAAAGTAACTCATTTGCATATTACGCCTCAAATTTCTGCTACTTTCCGTGTTGTTTCCGTCTAGTTGACGCCTGGTTTTTCTATTTAATTTAAATGGTTAACAACTACTTGACGCCTGGTATTTTGGTAAAATTACGTCTTGTTTCCAGGTGTCGAATTTCGTACAGGTACACGTATAACCATAAATAAGAACATCCCCTCACCCGACTCCGTGCAGGTGTAGCACACCCATTGCATCACAGGCGGTCAGTAAATAATTCTCATTTCTTTCAGTAAAAAAAGGCATTTTCATGTTGTTTCTAGAAATTTGGTTGTTTGTATTCCTGAAGATCGCGAAAGCGCTCGATAGATATGTTATTGCTGTGTGGTTGATAATAAGAACTTGCCCCTGCCCCCCACATCCCCCATCCCCCTTCCCCACCAACGACCCCACACCAGAATCCTACGTCATACAGTGCTCCAGAAGGGTATTGTAAGATGTATACTATTCTTAAATTACAAACAAGTAATAGATTCAACTAATGTCAGGACGATCACAAATAATACGTTATAAAAAAGGTAAAAATATATGGAAACGAAGTATCCGAATGGCTAAACTTTAGATGCTATGAAATAAAACATAACTAGCAGAGTTTGAATATCTAACATAAAAAATATCAACACATTATCATTATTTAACGGTAATTAAACTGCTTGTAAGGTGAAACATATATGACGAGTTCAAACACATGTTTTAAAGCATACTATAAACAGAGTACACAGCAAACGTTCTTAAATAGAAAGATAGTCAGCCCAAACGATAGTCAGCCCAAACAGAACAGTTTACACAAGGAAAACACATAGTTTACACAATAAAAAACACAGATTAGCTTACACATACAAAGGAAAGGTTCTAGCTAACATATGTAAAGAACTATGAATAATTTATAAATAAGAAATAGTTTTGAAGGAAATGACTCGGTTACACATGTTAAGGACAATGATTGGCTTACACTTACACATAAACAGGACAGGCTCTGGCTTACCTATGTAAAGGACTATGAATCACTTACACACATAAAGGACAATGCATTTCTTTACAATAAATACAGTTCAATGAATACTTTACATATATAAATGACAATGAACAACTAACACATATAAGGGACAAAGTATTTCTTTACACTAAATACAGTTCAATGAATAATTTACATATATACAGGACAATGAATAATTTACACGTATAAATGACAATAAATAACTTACACATATAAATTTCTTTTATGAATTTCTTTACACTTAAAACAGTACAATGAATATTTTAAACATATAAAGGACAATGAATAATGTACACATATAAATGACAATAAATAACTTACACATATAAAGGACAATGAATTTCTTTACACTAAATACAGTACAATGAATGATTTACACAAATAATGACAATGAATAATGTACATACATAAATGATAATGAATAATTTACACTTATAAATGACAATACATAATTTACACATATAAAGGACAATGAATTTATATTCACTAAATACAGTACAATGAATAATTTACATAAATAAAGGACAATGAATAATTTCCACATATAAATGACAATAAATATCTTGCACATATAAATGACAATGAACAACATACACCTATAAAGGACAACGAATATATTTACACTAAATACAGTACAATGACTATTTTACACATATAAATGACAATAATGGTTTACACATATAAAGGACAATGAATAACTTACACATATAAAGGACAACGAATTTTCTTTACACTAAATACAGTTTAATGAATAATTTACACATATAAAGGACAATGAATAATTTACACAAATAAATGACAACGAATAACTTACACATATAAAGGACAACGGATTTCTTTACACTGAAAACCGTTCAATGAATAATTTACACATATACATGACAATGAAGAATTTACAGAAATAAATGGTAATAAATATATCTACCTTACTCATACAAAAGGCAATGAATAGCGTTTAAGGACATGGCATAGATTGGACATTTAAAGGTAAAGGGCAATGAACAAGGAAAAATAATATTCTCATGCAACTATTATGTAACACGTTTAAGATTTCCGGCCGTAAAACGCCCGATTTAGGCCGGAATTCCATGTGTACGCGTCCGCGCTCCGCGTCCGCATTCCGTGTCCGCGTTCCGTATACGTACACGGATACCCTATTCCATGTATCCGCTAACTGGCCTTTCAGCGTATTAGATATTTCCTTTTCAAACGTGTCGATGGTGGAAATAAGATGTCCTTGTTAGACGAGCATACCATCTTTTTGATGACTGCTGCGGCCGCTCTGCATGTCAGTAGACGGAAACGCAGACATAGGTACTGGATGCGTGCCATCATTAGAAACCGCCAGACCTACGGTACTTACAACCATCTAGTAAGAGAATTAGAACTCAATGATGAAGAGTTCAGGACCTACTTCCGGCTTAATAGACACCAGTTCGGAGAAGTGCTGTCGGTTGTAGAGGAACAGCTGACGAGACGCAGTACGTCAAGACAGTCTATCAGTGCCAAGGAACGACTCGCCATATGCCTAAGGTAATGAAAACAAAACTGAAGAGATTTGTTGAAAACTAATTTAATGTTCTTGCATTAATTTTAGAAACTAAATAAACGGAGGAGGGTAAGAGAAACGAGGAATGATATACAAAGTGCTGTTATTCCTAGAGGGCTCAAACTCATACCTGTATGTTAGATAGATGTATGCAGCATTTTCAGCACACAACACTGATTTCTCGTATACATGTTATATACTATTTGCCAAACAACGGCGGTTTACAACGGTTGCGACACTTATTGTGTGTAGATCAATACATGAGCTGCGTCAAGCTAAAAGGGGTCTTAATGCCTCTGCGTAAAGTGCCGGTCCGGATCAGCCTTGCAGTCCGCACAGGCTAATCCAGGACGGCACTTTCCGCCTGAAGTAGATTTATGTTTAAAAGAAACCTTCTTGAAACAGAAAATACCATAAAAGCGAAAAATGCCGTCCTGGATAAGCCTGTGCAGTCCTGCTGATCCGGGACGACACTTTACGCAGAGGCAATAAGACCGCTTTTTGCTTGACGCAGCTCGCATGTTAAATCGAAAATAAAGACGTTCATACATTAGTTACAGTCTGAAATGAACTGGACAAAAAACAATACGTTTCTTAATTCGTAAATACATCTGGATGCCAGTTTTTACTACATAGTAGACAAACTTTGTTTCACTTTCAAATGCACTCCTTGGCATATGCCTAATGTCAGTTTAATGTAGCCATGGCAGCACTAAGAATATCCAGTCCTGTCTGGGGCTGGTCCTGAGATGAGCCACCAATGCTGCAAGTTGGAATGTTCACGTACCCTTCGATTGTTCATGTGGCGGGCGCTGGATAATACGAGTCCGTTCTCTGGGAATATGGTGTTGCAAATGTCTGACCCATCATTGGTGCATATTGAGGCATGTTTTCATTCGTTTCAGCAATGTACATCAACGTCGAAATCTGCATCTGTAACCAACCCTGTTTAGCTTGTGTCAATCTCTTTGCTCTTAACGCACAACTCTCAAAATATGCATCCATAGGGTGTTTTTCCTCCTCCTTCTCGGTCTGCTTGTCCAATCGTGACGCCTGCGCCTTGGCAATTTCCAGGAATGATGTTTCGAATGTCGACATGCTATCGACCTTTCTTCGCTTGGTTCTCGGAGGTTGACAGGCGGTAGTGACAGTAGATCTAGGAGTCTGGGTCTGCCTATCGGGGATTAATACCGGGCTTGGTTGTCGATAAATACTTGGTCCTGGCCCAACTGCAGCACTGGTCGATCTCAGCTCATCTTCATCACTCAGGTCTCTGAAATACAAAAGTACATGTATAAAATAATATTCGATTGATGCTGTTCGGACATCGACATAAATGTGTTTGTGTATTTTCAGATTCTTGGCAACCGGAGAAACATATACATCATTGGCGTACTCGTATCGTGTGGGCCAATCTACGATTTCAAACATCGTTCCTGAGGTATGCAGGGTATTGTGGGAAACGCTATCACCGACGTACATTAAGATGCCGTCAAGTGCAGAGGATTGGCTAGTCATAGCCGAGGATTACCAGGCCAAGTGGCAATTTCCTCATTGCTTAGGGGCCATTGACGGAAAATATATTGTGATCAGGTCACCATACAACTCGGGGTCTCAGTATTTCGACTATAAGGGCACATTTTCTATTGTATTGATGGCGTTAGTAGATGCTCATTTACAATTTGTGATGATTGACATTGGCTCGTATGGGAAAAACATTGATGGTGGAATATTTTCCCATTCAAATTTTGGCAAGGCACTAGTAAGCGACAATCTTCCCCTTCCTCCTGCTACAACTTTACCTGGTGCAGAGGATCTTGGACCCATGCCTTATGTTATTATAGGAGACGAGGCATTTCCATTACAAGAGCACATGATGCGTCCCTATGCAGGCCGCGGGTGCACAGAAGAGCAACGAATCTTCAATTACAGGTTGTCCCGTGCCAGACGCTGTGTAGAAAGTGCGTTCGGGGTTTTGGCTGCGAGATGGAGAGTGTTTTTTACGAAGATTGGTGTGTCACCTGAGACAACAAAGGACATTGTCAAGGCCTCCATTGTCCTTCACAACCTCCTACGGAGACAGACTACGGCTACACAGACGACCACTATCCTCCAAGACTTCAATGAAGAAAGAGTTGAGGGTATCAGGCCGTTGTCAAGAGTTGGATCGCGCGGATCAGAGAAAGCTGCATGCATACGAGACAAATTCAGGGATTACTTGCTCACACAAATGTGTTGCCATGGCAAGAAAGTAGGGTCCGTAAAGGATATTTTGGTGATTCTTAAAAACAGACAAAATATTTTTATTTACCCTTGAGAGTGAGTGTCAGTTACGAACTGTGAATCGCCCAATGATTGTGTGTCCACCATGGAATCCACATCGCCCATTGTTTCTTCTACAGGGAGATGTTACTGTCAGTACTGAAATAAACAGTTCAGATGATTAAAAAATGTCATTTGAAATGATATAGAATTATCGTTATTTTTTCTTTTTTTTGTCTTTTGTTTGAATGGGTTTTTATGCCGTTTTCAACAGTATTTCAGTTATATCACGGCGGTCAGTGCACCTATCCTGGTATGTCCTCATCAGTACTAGACAACATTCTTTCCAAGCCACTGACTGCTTTCCCGAATAAATAATTACTGTCCAGTGGCGAGAGACGAATGAATCGGGTCACGATGACTTTCATTAAACATCGGAAAGAATGTTGGCCGAGCCGGGGTTCAAACCAGCGACCCCAGTATCCCTGTGACTCGAAGTCGGCGACGTTACCGACTGAGCTAGCCGGGCTCGGCGTAAAAAAATATTGTTATAAACAATTGTCTAGCGAAGCCGAGAATCGATCCCAGGTTTCTAGATTGCCAGTTGATGTTAACAACAGCACGTAAAACTGCAGTAAAGTTGAGTAAAGTTATAAAACTTAAAATTTACTCTTTGTTTAATACATAAGTTCATGTTGCAAGATTACAAAATTCTAGATTATGTTTAGTTTATCTATCCTTTTATATGTGTGCTTGACAATATTTACCTAGCTTCCTGCAGGTATGGATCGAGAAAACTTAGAATATCGAGGAACACCCAACGTTTTCCATTCTTTGCAGCGCTCCCCGATTTCCGGCTCGCAAGTTGTTCTTTCTTCTTTCTGACATACAGGTCTCTAAGAGATCTCCATCTGGTCTTGACATCATCTCCTGTAAATAAAAGTGGACGTCATCCATTATTCGTGAAATCCAAACATCAATAGATACTGCTTTAATACTGTATACCTTGCCGTTTGAGAAGCGATGAATGAGTGCAGAGTCTGCAGAAGGTATATTTTCGCAGATATTTGTTGTCACTAACCTGATATGCCATCAACCGTAAGAAGTCTTGCAATGCTTTTCCAGATGTTGGATGTTAATTCAGTGTCTTTGTACTCCTTCAAACGTTGGTCGTACAATTCAGGGTGATCTCTTACCAAATCAATTATTCTTTCGCTCAATTCGATGCTCGAAAGTTTGCCCTTCATCTTTGATTGACATCCGTGTACTGCGTCCGCTTCCGTGAAAAATCGCTCACCGAGCGATTTCTCGCGGACACGTTATGCAGACGATACATGCGGACGCGGCTCGCGGAGACATGGAATAGATCCAACAATTTTCAACCAGTTCGTTTTTTTGCGGACGCGGACACGCGGATGCGGAGCGCGGACGCGTACACATGGAATACCGGCCTTTCTGTGCTGAAAAGTACGTGACGTCACACAACGTTGTAACAGGCGATGCAATTGGATGACGTCAACAAAATGCCGTTACCGATGAATTAAGAGTTTTCATAGAAAACAACAAGTATGTGTGATTTTACTTAAGAAATAGAACATCGTTTACTGTGAATTATCGTTTAATATATCACGGTTTGGAGTTCAATTGTAAACAATAATTTCACTCGCTCTTCTGTAAACAATAATTTCACGAGCCCGAAGTGCGAGTGAAATTATTGTTTACAATTGAACGACAAACCGTGATATATTATAGATAATTCACCGTAAACGATGTTCTATTTCTATTCTAATACCCCTAAAATGTGAAAATAACGCACACATCTGAAATCTTTCGCATTGCTTTGCTTACTCTCCAAACGTTGCATACGTTACAATGCGTAATGCGCAATGCGCAATGCTTATTCTCCTAACGTTGCAAAAATTACAGTGATATATCGTTCAATATAACGAGATATTTTAAACTAGGCTATATAGTGCGGGTGTATTAGAATTATATATTACTTTATATTTCTGGCATGTAAATGGAAAAACATTAGAAATGAGTTAACCATGCTAAGATTTTCAATCTGGGGCGGTATGTGATTGGCTTTACGGTCTGAAATTACACTGGTTCTACCAAGGAAACGTGGGTGGCCTGCCTCCACCACAAAAAATCAAACGTCATTTATAACATTACATGTGTTAAAATTGTTGTCATCAATGATCTAGATGATTTATCCTTGTAGCAGGGAGTAGATCGATATTTTAAATTTTATCAATAACCTACTAATGCTTATAGGCCATGAGCCATACAATTTTTTATTACCATCTCAAGGGACAAATTCTTACTAGTACCATGCTATTGAGTACCTTGTAGAGAAAAAAAATCCATGATAGCAGTGCCAACATGGTAGCTGATTCCTGTTATTGGAGTTATCTCCCCCTTTTAAATAAAAATCGGGTGTCTTTAAAAAAAATTGTTTTGGCTGAAACTACAAGAGCTATACGTCTAATATTTTGCATGTATCATACGTTTAGGGTCTTCTACAAAGTATTTATAAAATGGTGACCCCGGGGTCAAATATGGCCCAGCCCCGGGGGTATCAGTTTTACATAGAGTTATATAGGAAATGTTTAAAAAAAATCTTCTCTAAAACTGTTAAGAGCTAGAGGTCTAATATTATGCATGTAGCATTTATATAAGCGTATGGTCCACTAGCAAGTTTGTTAAAATGTTGACCATAGGATCATTTATGGCTCCGCCCCAGGGGTCATATTATGGCATATATTTACACAGAGTCATATTGAAACATCTTCAAAAACTCGTCTCTAAAAAAAAAAGAGCCAGAGGTCTACTATTTTGCTTGTAGTGTAAACTTAAAAATCTTCTCTGATACTTCAAAAGCTAAATAATATTTCTCATGTATCATAATCTTATAATCCTCTACCTAGTTTGTTCAAATGGTGACAATGGGGTCAAATATGGCCACTACGGGGTCACAGTTTTACAGATTTATATAAAGAAATTGTTGTTGTTTCTTAAGAACATGAGAGCACTTTAAGACAAGGCCAGTGGGTCTGTTGTTTATGTTTGTTTGTTTGTTTGGTGTTTTACGTCATTTTCAGCACATGTATATATGACCATCTATATGTTTGTGGTGGAGGCAGACCACCCACTTTTCCTGGGTAGAACCAGTACTGTACACCTTCCGCCATCCGTAAGAATCGACACTTCCTCACTTACAAGCCGTGCTTGAAGTTGTACACTTTTCATAAAATCAAATTTAAATCGCATATTGAATAAGTCCACGAAATAAAATCTCTACTTAAATCACAAAGTAGACCACTGCATTTTCAACTCAACACAAAAAAAAAAAGAAAAAAAAAGAGAAATACGGTTGAACGGTTTATTTTAGGTAAACTTTCACTCTCAAAGAAACTAACCCGCCAAATAACGGCAAATGTACACTACGAAGCCGGTTATCAAACTCTATCCAGGTGTTCCGCTCATATAATAATGCATATGTGCCGATTAAAAGTATAAATACCCGTGATTGAATTGCGTAAAATGAATTATACGTTGGTAACTCTTAACTCGACACTCCATTTTTGGGGGTTTGCCTGGCTGATTAAAGCTGTTTATATTGTATCTATAGAGTTTTGCTTCTCAAATTATGTAAGTTATAGAAACGGTGTACATATGTTGTAAAATGTGGCTGTTGTTGGCGGGATAGCTACTTTAAGTGTAGCAGCACCTGTCTGTAAATCTAACAACGATCACTAAATGCGAACTATCCCGATGCACTGGCTACCGATCCTTATCTGGAAGCGTTTAAAAAAGTGTTATCTTATATTTGATGCTATATTGTCACATTAAGTTATATTATTTAAGTGGGATAATATGTACTGCGTATTCTTAATTGTCTTTTATTATCCCAACGCCTGAATTGCCAAATTTATTAAAACAGCAATGAGCTGCGCATATAAAAGGCTTGCAGGCATATTGCAACTAGACATACATGACCTTGATGCTATCTTGCTGGATAAGAGTTACCGTTGTGAACACAGCTTCATGGATAAAACCTTAATGACGTATTAACATTTTAGTTGGATGTATTTTAATGCAGTCATCCTGCTTGAGCGCATACAGCCTGTTGATGCAGTGGATAGCACGGGGGACTTGCAATCCAGAGGATCCTGGGTCAAGTCTCACCGGCGCCAGTGAATTGTGTCGGTGTGTTCTTGGGCAAGACACTTTCCTTTACCTACGTCCGTCGGATGGGGACGTTAATCAGGACGTCCCGTGTATCGCTTTTTTTCTTCCACCACGTTAAAGAAACATAGGAGTCTATTCGTTAGTAGGGCATGTTTCTAAATTCCTATGTATCATTCCACCCCTTCTCGCTCTCTCTTTCGCTCTCTCTCTCTCTCTTTTCATTTCATTGGCAATACACCTTTTTCTTTAGGTAATAGGCATTCCACTTGCGTGCGCAATATCAGGGTTGATGCTTACTGATAGTACCAATCCTAGGTTAATTCCATACTATAAATCAAGTACGGAGAACATCACAACCTTTGTTAAGATGCATATTCTTATATAAGCAGGTGATGTTGTAACAACTGCAATAATACTAACAAATAGCCATGGTACGTAGTTAGTACAGTGATCTGGGTATCACTCTAAGGATTTTTCTTCGTCGACGCCGTGTGGTTCCCTGGCAATAATAGGACCACTGCTTATCCAGGCAGAGGGGTAAAATTCCCCCAAATTCATGTTCATTTTGTCATTTTTGTCATGTTCATTAAAGGTCTTCATCGTGAAACCTGTATTGTTTCAGATGTTACTTCAGTGGTGGAAGAAAACAATGATCGTGGCTCCAGCGAAACATGGAGTGTTTACAAGAGAATTTGCATCAACTCTGCAGTTCTGCAGGTGAGACGGTTCTATGCATATTCTGCATAGTTTTATCCAGATGTTAATGGAGAGTGAGCCTGGAATGTTCATTCCTACTGGCGCCATATAACCTTTTTGTGTTGATGCGCCGTAAAACCCGAATTCAATTCAATTCTTCTTTATCGATTCTTCTTTTATTAACACAAAAATGGTGAAAATGCATGTACTAGTATTACATTTCATATGCAGAATACTTTATTGGGATGTATATGGTTGGGGTAATTTCTTAAAATATACATAAATTGTAATACATATTCCAGATGTTTAAGCATAATAAGTATTGTCATAATGCATACATCTAAAATAGACTAATGTTATAAAAAGCGTAAAAGGTACCGCACATTTCCCTCATCTATATCCATCGTTTGTGCAATATAATTATGTATATATCAGAACATGTTAATACCATTTATGTTGCAGTTACTATATATGTAAATATCAGAACATGTTAATACTATTTATGTTGCAGTTACTTTGAGGAAGGCTTATACTTCCAGTTTGGCATATGTCTCTCAACTTATCAGGCTTACTGAA
Organism: Cyrtodaria siliqua; assembly: GCA_037043455.1. NCBI lineage: Eukaryota > Metazoa > Mollusca > Bivalvia > Adapedonta > Hiatellidae > Cyrtodaria > Cyrtodaria siliqua. The sequence goes on along the minus strand of JAWPHD010003712.1, from coordinate 58,014 downwards.
CTAATATATGCATAATGCCATAAACATTGCTTGGTACTCAATTTCATTAATCTATCATAACAATCCCTTATTCATGTTATAATATTATTTAAATCATCGTAGAAATGTTGTAAAGTACTGATCCTTACAAGTTTACACATATTATGTAAACTATATTGACTAAACTAAATGCATAAAAATGTGTCCATAGTGGGTGGGGTAAATTGACTTCTAATTTGAAGCAAAATAGAGATTTTAAACAGAATTCAGTGCTAAACATAGCTTATTTACCCTTTATATAACTAAATGAATTGTAAACCTAATTGCGTCTTTAAAAAGTGCATCAATAATTATTCACAAAAGCATGACATTCAAAAATGAACATCAAAAATTTATATGAAAGCGCTACAATGATAACCTATTAACGTTCCATTATTTTTATATAAGCTATCAGTTCCATATTGCTATCATGGAAAAATGTAATCTATATACAATGTTCTTTTCAAAAAGTGATGGTAGAATTTGTCCCTTGAGTTGGTAACAACATCGATTTTTTTGGGTCCTGGCTCAATCCCTATTATATTCATTCGTCGATCACCCAGTGTTGACAGAATGATTTTGGTGAAGGTTATACTCCGAATCAATTTCTGTCTGAATCATGCGATCATACACTGTTCGGGTATCAGGTTTGTGCTACGCCCATCGCAATATCTCGTTGTGTATACAATACATAATGCGTTTCTAGTCTCTATCATCCAGACACACTCAAGCTGACTTCTTTGAGAGAAGTCTCGCGAGAGGTCTGGATGATCGAGACTAAATGTGTTTCATGTTCTAATTACTTCCCTTTTGACATTTGTTATTTTGTTTTATGAGTCGGTTTAAAGGTACAAATGCTTATTTTGTTTTTATGGCGGGCAGAGAAAAGGAAGGACATATATGTTTCAGTTTAACTTTATTCAGCTCCTGTATACCTAGAGACTGAATTGTAATCTAAACATAAATTATATACAAATTTGCAGTCCGTACGAATTGCTAAAAACATTTGAATTATTGAATTCGGTGCACTTGTAATTATGATTGAATATTAACCCTACTTTCAACACTTGTTTAAATGCTTAGGCCAGAAAAAACACACCTGTGCTTCTGGTTACTCAGCTGAAAAAATTAGGGTAGGTAGGTAGGTAGGTAGGTAGGTAGGTATTTTCTTTCTTTTTTTCTTCTTTTTTTTTGCCCCTGTGGTTTGGACGATGTTAAAGGTATCTTTAACTTTGTCAAGTAGTTAATTTGTAGTGATTGTGCAAGGAGAGAAGGAAATTAACCTCATGATATCTAACTTGTTTGTTTTGAATAAAATAAATTGAAAACAAATATTTTCCGCCATTATGCGTTTATTTGTTGACGGACGGCAGACGGAGTGACAGGCAAAAAGTGATCACAATAGCTCCGATCCAGAGAGTTCCATCTTACATGTGGCTGTGAAAGTTTGATTTTTTTTTCATTTCCTGAGGCTGGGTGGTATTTGCAGAACAAATCTGCTGGCAGCATGTCATGATTAATTATTTTCATAAACTTCTGCTCTGTCCCATGGCTGCATTTCCCAATTCAATAGCCAAAACGGACGCGCAGTGCACCATGGAGGCGGCCATGTTTCAGCGCATGTTTCGTACTCAGTATTTTCGTACATTGCCGATTCGTACCCATTTTTTTCGTCTTTTTTTTTTTTGTTTAATGTTAAAAAAAATAGGGTCGGCGTCAAAAAATAGGGACGGTCGGGTAACCAAAAACACATGTATTTTTTTCTGGCCTTATCAGAAAAGCTGCTTTCATAATGAACATTTAATTCCCAGAACACGGCGTTGGATATATCCGTCGTGAAATGTCATATACATGTGTGAAAATCTTAAGTAAGCAGTCAAAAGGTTTATGTGATTCTGTTGTATGTTTGTGGTTTAGATGGAACGAAAATACATGCTTTCAATTGATTTTTATACAATAGTTTATACAATGTCGGAGATGAATGTCATTTTTTTATTCGAATCTTACCAACTTTTGCGTGGGCTTCGACATTTAAATTACCCACTAAATGGGTTTGTATCCAAAAAGTAGATTAGCTACTGTGCTTACTCATATAGGGCCTACGTGTTAACCCTTCACATAAACTGCATACGGCAGAAAGGATTTCTCTAAAATGCTAAGGTTGTCGATGCCCAAATTCTGGCAATTTTCGCCTTTGTCCATTGGCTTTCACAAGACATTCTTCGATTTTTGAAAAGAAGGCTTAAATGCAAATTCACTCGTTCAGAATATTGTTAACAGCCTCAATTCGAGCATTTTAACCACCTTAAAACTCTCAGTTTTGCAAAAGCAATGCAGGCGGTGCGATTCCCGGGCGTGTAATACTGCAAGCACAACCAATGCCAACTATTCCAGTCCGGATGTGAACTATGTTGTTTTTTACTCCATATAATCAGTTCATTAGAGAAAGTAACGTGCTAGTTCCCGGTACAATAATTATATCACGTAACCTCACGATAACATCACCCGTATGTCCGGAAACAATTCAGAACTATAAAACTCAATTATCGAGAAAACCCTGAGCAAGTGAAAAAATGATCATCAGTAATGATAAGACATTAAAAGACAGTTTGCATGTATATAGTTTTGTCAATAATTCCATAAAAAGATGGCATTGATTGGTGTTGCCACTGGGACTTTAACGCAAATCCAGTGTTGCATTATATAACGATACTAGAACTTTTACAATTCTGCCAATAAATCAAGATAACATTTACATACATTTTATCTCTGAAACAGACAAAGAAGGCATATAGAGCCGGAGAAACACTGGCTCTGGGGAGATGCATTGCGTGTTAGTAATCTCGATCTGAAGGAATATTTGCCACCAATTGTGTGCTAATCTCACATGATAGACGCTACACCCGCCGCCATATTGGGTGATTTGTCCCTTACTTTCACAGTAATAGGCGTTTATTTCCGTCCATGGCGTGGCGCAGTCTGACCGGTTATAATACAGGAATCAAATGTGTTTATGCAGAGAAAATTCTTTTGATGCGAGCGAGATAGCACCTGAAACAGGGATCATGATGAAGACCTTTAATGAACATGAACAGAAAAATGACAAAATGAACATGAATTTGGGGGGGATTCTACCCCTCTGCCTACCCCTCCAAAGGGATCTGCAGTGGCCCTATTATTTGCCCCGTGACCAAACGGGGGCCCCCGGGAACCACACGGGGCAACATATACATGTACCCTATTAAAAAGTTGCTAGATGAACATTCCCGTCTACGTGAGGATAATGAATCATGAATTATTTGTTTTAAAATCTCATCAAAATCCCCTTTAGTGCACGTACTGTATATATAAACAAATGCTAATAGCTATTATTTAAAACCATTTTCCTGTTAATATCGGCCATTTTTGTTTATCTAATATGTCTTTTTAACACTACACCGTAAACAAGCATGTAATTATTAACCGTGTATGCCAAATTTGGAGGTCATGTCCTTATCAAACAATGTCACCAGTGACGTCATCAATTGTCATTTGACCGCTTTTTCAAGCAATGCAAGTTGTCTGTTAGTGCACTTAACATTATGAGTTCATCCATTTTGACCGCTGGTGACGTCATGAGAGCAATATTGCTATCTATATACCTTAAGAAATGCTCAATCGATTGTGATGAACCATTCTTAGAATAGCTATGCACATCACCTTTTCGTGACATGACGTCAACCAGTATGGCCACCAATGTCTAATAAAAATTAGTTTCTTTACACTACTTCTCATTTGAAGTGCATTATATTTGCCGTATGTTACGCAAGGTTTACTTATTTAAACCTCTTGTCGCCGAATGGTTTTATTGTAAACAATCAAATGATTTGTAATTTGTGCAGTCTTATGTATTTGTATATATTTTGTATAATTATATGTGTGTTTGTGAATCAAATTGTGCGATGACCGTACATATTGTAGACCCTGTGATGCCATCTGCATACATTTTGAAAGGACGGTAATGTTTGCTGTTTGCTTCCAATATGGTCTTGTCATGCATGCCCTTATGGTTTATTTTCTTATTGCTCTAGCTTCTGCCAAGTCACTGAGTAATTGCCTTGTGGCTTTCTATGCTTTTTTTATTATTCATTTATGCATGGTCTTCTTTGTGTTTTACTTTAACATTACCTGTAATGAACAAACTCAATAAAACCGAGTCTGCTACTTTTATCTCTTGCTTGTGTTTGTTGCTTCCAAGGGATCCACTTTTCAGTATTTATTGACATTGACACTAGCCTTTGTTAAGTGCTGTGTGGCGGCCGTAAAAAGGTTGCCCGACTACAAATCTGTAGTGTTAGTACTTACTGGTCCTTTGGGATCATCAAGCCTATTCTTAGTGGCTTTAAAGTAGAATATCGCTTAAGCCGGTGCTAGGAGGTTTGAGAGGTGTTGCACTTTACGTTACCTGTCACAGACTTAATGAAAACCGAGAGTCTGCTACTTCTATCTCTTGTTTGTTTGTTGCTTCCAATGGATCCCCTTTTCAGTATTTTTTTAACGTTTCGTCTTGACAGTCTTCATCAGAATTTAATTTTCTGGTATAATCATTCAAATGCAAATTGATAAAAAATCAGAAATCATTTTAAGTAGTGTGGACAAGCCGAATTTACTTCTTTTTCAGTTTTTTTTGGCATTATAAATAAAACCGATATAACGCTAAACTTTGTCGTTATATATTCATGGATTCAATAAATTTCATGGATCTTCATCCATGAACATACTTTTAAAGAGTTGCACTTATTCCTTTCCAATACTTACGATTTCATTCTGCTCTGTAAACATACCGGACATAATATCCCGGAAATAACATTGCCGCATTCTACACTGAGTAGAATGATCTACGAAAACGTCAAATCCACTGGCGAAACGGTAACCCTTGAGCATTCCAAAATATGTGTTTATACCATTCAAGTCTCTAGAATTCAAGTTGTAAAACATGTTTATCGTCAACTACATGATTCACAGTCAGTTAACCATATACAAATAAAAAACATTTAAGAATCAGCTGCCTTCGGCAACTGAATAATAGCTAAGGTGTCTGAACGTATCGTATGATATACCGTGCAAACAATTGGGATTAAATGCTTTACTGTATACAGTCACAGTGATTCTGTCCTCATTTGCATCTGTAATACACTAGTGTATTACAAGAAATAAGGCATGGCTTTATTACACTCCCAGAAGCCATGATATGTAATAAAATGTAGACGCATCACCACTGACGTCCCCTAGCAGTATTATACTTCAAAACACCTATATTGGGCTCGTTGAATCCCAAAAGACCACTAAAAATGACATTACTGATTCGTGGCACGGGGATACGTTTTACAGCTGCCACACTGCACTAAACAAACGCTATTGTGAATGTCAATAAATACTAATAAGGGTGATGCTTTAGAAGTAACAAACACAACCAAAAGAAAAAAGTAGATTTTTATTGAGTCTGTTTACGAGAGGTAATCTAACGCCTCTTACGTCTCATTAAGCGGTATTAACGATATTAAAAAAATTAAGTACATTCACAAAATGTGTCATGCTAATCAAAATAACTAAAACCTAAATCACTCATAGTTTAAGCTATTCTAGAGGTATGAAACCACTAATTATTTCCCCATAGACACTATGTTAAAGCTAAAGTTAAAGTCCATATATTAATGATTTTCTGCAAATTCAACTGAAGGATGGATAATGCAGCAGTGTAATGTTCATATAGAAAACTAATTTTCCACTTGAAAAATCACCAGAAAAGGTGGGGTCACAAGACATGTAAGAAAGTTCTTGTTTGTTTACTAAACAGGTCAATGGTACTGCTGTTTTCATTGATTGACTGTTTTAATTGCTCACAAAGTGTAAGCATAGAGTCGAAATTTCGAAAATGTTCATCATTGATCCAGTAAAACCTATTAATGCGCTTCTTATACATACAACCACAAAATCGAATAGAAATGGGCAGTTTTCCCCTGCTTATAATTCCCATTTCCATCAAAAAAGGAGGGATTACCCTTTATTATAGTAACTACATTCGTCTACACCTCGGAGGTTTACATGTGATAAGTGGTGGTAAACCTAGAGCCATTCCGGTAGCAATTGATGCCATATTCTCTCAGATGTATCAGGATTTAATCGATCATCAGATTTTATCGACTTATAGACGGAGGATCAAACGGTGTTATCGATCCACAGTGCACTTAATTACATAACGGTGAGCATTCATGCAGATGTCGCTATAGTTGGGCTTCAATTTCCTTTTTCGCTGTAATTCTATAAATATTTTAAGCGTTTGTCTTCATTTTCAATTCACATTTATTCAGCGAGCATCATATTGTTTGACCTGATGGTGTTCAATCTAAGATTACAGATTTGACAGCTGGGTCAAATATAATGCCTAGGGCCTGCAGAATTTCTTCAATTAAGTATTCGTGATGACAAAAATTAATTAATACTTTCACCAACAGTTATGGATGGGTATTAGTATAATGCAAACAACTATATGTTATTGTAGGCGTAGGTAATAAAACACACTAAAATCTGTATTTAAATAAAACCAGCATGATCATTAAACTCACGTTTAAATACATTGAGAGGTATCGCACCAAACGCGTCACGAAGGTTTGCATAATTATGATTAAGACAGCTCTGTTACAGAAAGACTCCACGCTCTTTTTCGTTGCTCATCATATGTTATTATCGTGTTGACTCGGTGGCACAATACGTATTAGTTAGAGGCTATGAAGTGAAATTTTAACAATTAAGAAACCCTAAGGGAAGGAGCGCAGCGACTGAGAAACCCTAAGGGAAGGAGCGCAGCGACTGACAGGGGGTTCTTAATTGTTAAAATGTCACTTCTTAGCCTATAACTGACTTAGTGTTTGCCCTACCTTTTCCCCGCGCTTCTACGAAACCACGCGTCTTAACACGTTCGCGCCAAAACAAGCGCGTGCCATTTAGTAAGCGATTACTTAATGATTAAATGGTTTAAGTTGGTGATCGTTAGAAATTTACATGAATAAGTTCGCCATTTTTTTTAAAATTCCTCACCGTCTGATTGGAGGAAAAAGTAGGGCAAACACTAAAGCCTGTTATATACCCAGGATACGCAGAATGTTTGTTTACATTTTAACGTCACAATGTGATAGCTCAGGAAACATGTATATATTTCAGTCTTAGAAAGTATGCAATGGTTAAATATCCTTTGTCTGAAACTCACGACATTCCAGAATTATATTTCATAGAGCCACAATGCATTTAACTTGGTAATAGAATGTTTAATCCTTTAACAGTATGTGGTGATGGTAAATTATGTGTGTTTAAATTATGTTTTTATACCAGATGTATATAAATAAGAAAGTTGTAAAATGACAAACACGTCATTTATTATATCTAGCAAAAGCTCGAATGTGTAAATAAATAGATATTATATTTGGCTTTTCAAACTAATTTAATAAAAGATTATAAAACAGTATAAACGATTCATCACAGCATAACAGGTAAACATTAACAAAAATATATGTGTATATAAATTAATATCAAATTCAACAATCTAAGGCACTGGTCGCGGAAAGGGAGCATTTCATGTAAAATAGCACAGACAATATATAGATTACATACAAATTGATTAAACTTATTTATAAAATGTGTTTTTTTCTGTCAGTTATTCCCAAGAACGTTTTCAATTATTCAAAGGAGCTTAGTTCGGTTTTGAGTTCGTTCGAATAACAAATATTGCCTCTATTTACAATAAAATCATCGACGTTTTATTTATTTTTTGTAAATAATGTGGGACCCACCTTATTTACATTTTCTGCTGATCACATAACATCCATTAGCGCATAAGCTTTTATATATTGTATCTCTTACACAATACATCTGGCCCGGTTAGCTCAGTCGGTAGCGGCACTAGACTATTATTACCTGCAAGTGTAATTTTAGTGTGTGTTACGAGTTCAATCCCACGAAACGGCACTTCTTTTTTTTTTGTACTGCTATTGAATTCCGTCAAACAATCTTGGTTTTATTTAGCAAATATTCAAAAATGGTTGGTGTGTTATGTTTGTCAACGTAATTAGCTTGTGTTTTATAGGCTAAAAGTTACGGACATTGTCCCTTTAATACGCTTCTTATACATACATCCACAAAATCAAATAGAAATGGGCAGTTTTGCCCTACTTATGATGCCCATTTCCATCAAAATGGGAGGGATTACTTTTTATTATAGGAACTACATTCTCGGAGGTTTACATGTAATTAGTGGTGTTAAACCTTAACATATGTCAACCGTTCTAGGGCTGAAATCAGTGTGACTAAATGTTGGAGCAGGTAGAGTATATAATGCACCCATACATGTACTGTATATACATGTTATATAATGCACCCATACATGTACTGTATATAAATGTATATAATGCACCCATACATGTACTGTATATAAATGTATATAATGCACCCATACATGTACTGTATATAAATGTATATAATGCACCCATACATGTACTGTATATAAATGGCTGCACACTTGATATATTTAATTAAAATGATAAAAACAATAAAGGTTTTAGTCTTATTATCTGACAGGATAGTGTATAATGTACCATATATGTGTACGGTTTTTTAACGCTGATAGCAATAAGTATATACTTCTATATTTGAGTTAATATTTATTTTCTTTGTACACTATTACTCAAAAACTCTATAAACGCATACTTCTAACTATTTAAATCATGTTTTTTTTCTGATGTTAACAACTGTGTGGTTTTAAACATACAATTTGTTTTTCTAAAGTCTATATATATCTCACGTTCAATAAATAAATGAAATTCATCCTCTAGTAAGTTATTACCTATTCTTTTCTGTAGGTTTGCTTGGCCACTTCGATTTCAAGTCATTGCCACACTCGTAGCAGTGTTAAAGCTGTTCTAAATTTCAAAACATTAATTAAGTATAGTTGTCATTTAAATTTTGACAGTTCGGTAAAAAATATTCCTCTACTACATGTATGTAAACGCTGATTCCAATTTTAATAAAAGTATCATCCCAGATGTTGCTTCAGAATTTGAAAAAGCTAATTCACGTTACCAATGTGAATGTCACCCCATATCACTGAAACCAAGTTGACACAATTTATTTCTTATAAGTGAGTCCCATCTAGTTTTATTAGACTGTCGCCAGCAACTACCGGGTTTAATCGTCAAATTAAATACCAGGTAAAACGTGAGTATTGTTTGCAGTCATTTGGTCACGCTCGTTTCATAAACATCAATGTCAGAATTGTCAAAGTTGGTATGTTTATGGGCTGGCTGAAGTTAGCATGATATTCGATATTCGACATTCGATATTCAAGCTGAATGTCGAAAAAACAAAAAACTCGAGATTCGTTATACAACCAAAAAAATCTGAATATCGAAAAACAAAAAACTCGAGATTCGTTATTCAACAAAAAAACCTGAATATCGAAAAGCAAAAAACTCTCGAGATTCGTTATTCAAAAAATAAGTTTTGAATGTCGAAAATCAAATTAATCGAGATTCGTTATTCAACAACAAAATCTGAATATCGAAAAACAAAAAAATCGATATTCGTTATTCAAAAAATAAGTTTTGCATATCGAAAATCAAAAACCTCGAGAAACGTTATTCAAAAAATAAGTTTCGAATGTCGAAAAACAAAAAACTGGAGATTCGTTATTTGGCAACAAAAAAAATCTGAATATCGAAAAACAAAAAACTCGAGATTCGTTATTCAACAAAAAAAATTGAATATCAAAAAACAAAGCCTCGAGATTCGTTACTCACAAAATAAGTTTCAACTAAAAAAATCTGAATATCGAAAAACAAAAAACTCGAGATTCGTTATTCAACAAAAAAAACTGAATATCGAAAAAACAAAAAACTCGAGAAGTTCGTTATTCAACAAAAAAAAAATGAATATCGAAAAACAAAAAATTGAGATTCATTCTTCAAAAAATAAATTTTGGATGTCGACAAACAAAAAACTCGAGATTCGTTATTTAACAAAAAAATTGAATATCGAAAATCAAATAACTCTCGAGATTCGTTATTCAAAAAATAAGTTTTGAATGTCGAAAATCAAAAAACTCGAGATTCGTTATAAAAATAAGTTTTGAATATCGAAAAACAAAAAACTCGAGATTCGTTATTCAACAAATAAATTTTGAATGTCGAAAAACAAAAAACTCGAGATTCGTTATTCAACCAAAAAATTTGAATATCGAAAAACAAAAAAATCGCGATTCGTTATTCCGGGTGCCCCAGTTTGGTCACGGGGCAAAGAATAGGGCCACTGCAGACCCCTTTGGAGGGGTAGGCAGAGGGGTAGAATCCCCCAAATTCGTGTTCATTTTATCATTTTTTGTTCATGTTCATTAAAGGTCTTCATCATGATCCCTGCATTGTTTCAGGTGCTATCTCGCTCGCATCCAAAGAGCAGTGGCAGAAAAACAGTAAATGGGGTTTCTACGATAGAATTTGCAGCAACTCTGCAGTTCAGGGTGAGCAGGTTCTAGGCCCATTTTCCATATTTTATCTCGATGTACATGGAAGATGAGCCTGGCATGTTCATGCCTGTTAGGCGCCATATAACCTTTTCATGTGTTGGTGCGCCTTAATACCCAATTCAGTTCAATTCAACAATAAAATTGAATATCGAAAAACAAAAAACTCGAGATTCGTTATTAAAAAAATAAGTTTTGAATGTCGAAAAACAAAAAAGATTCGTTATTCAACAAAAATATCTGAACATCGAAAAACAAAAAACTCGAAATACGATATTCAAAAAATAAATTTTGAATGTCGAAAAACAAAAAAATCGAGGTTCGTTATTCAACAAAATATGATATAACGGTTATGCTACGACTAGTCGGTCCACTTACGTGGTCTCCGAGTATTAACTTTCCAACCCCTTCTCCATCAAGAGGATTGGCTGGTGTATGAAATAAAACCTTATTTTCGCCTTAAAAAGTTTGCATATTGTAAAATTAAAACATTTAATAGGTCATTTTAAACAGGTTATCTCATTTTTTCCAGTAAAACATGTATTTTATTGTCGAAATATCTGTTATAAAATCCTGCTAATATAAGCTTTCCCATCGTTTAATGGAAGTAAGATCTGAATGTCAGTTTAATGTGACTGGATGAGTCGTGGCATCGAGTCGTGGCATATGTATGCACCATGTAACCACACTGCATGTACTTGGCGTATTTTAGCATATTTTCGCCACGTTTGCTAATACACATGTTGTTCAGTATACATTCTTACAGATTGAAAATAATATTCCGATTAAGATAACATTTATTTTAAGATTTGACATCAATATGTGTAACATCTCGTTGTGATATAATCATAATATACTATAAATAAATATCAAATCCAAAGGCTTCTCTTAATCATGCATTTTTTTGATACAATAAATGCATAATTAATCACACGGCTGTTCATTTGACGAATTAACATCACTATTAATAAATAAATCGCTAATCCCACAGAAGCTTATCTAAATCAGAAATCTGCATCATGCAAATACATGCATAATTATTCACACGGCTGTCCATACACTGAAACATGGCTTGGTCAAACTAGCCTGTCCTGGCTTGGCCTGGCCTGGCCTAGGATTAGTTGGTCCCTTGGGACTAGTTTAGGTCAGGCTAAATGGTCATTGCTTCAACCCTGGGGTTAATGTTCCAAGTTCATCTATGTTGTTTCTAGATGGTCAGTGGATCACATTAAGGTTACCCCTTGTCTCATGGGACAATTCATCTGTACTGAGTATGTTAGGAATTGTACACCTTGTGAGGGTCATCCAAAAGTATTAAATTGATAGTTATCATGTTGAAACAACACGTTTTTGTCTTAAGATGATGAAATGCAACCGGTTTATGATATAAGGAGAACTTGTTTTATTGTGAAATAGCAAAAATCACATGTATTAATGGAAACACAAATATAATTTCTAAACAAGAAACTTAGAAAATTAATGTAACAAGCACATAATTATAGCATTTAAAACATATCCCTTTTTTGTTGTTAGCATACTAACACTAGATAACAAAATCTCCATTAAAACAACACTACCCACCCTACCATCCAGCAAACTACCCACATTTATCCCCTACCAAAATGAAACCACGCAATCACCCATTTGACCATCCATCAACCCACTACCCATTCAGTTTCATTTAACCATCCATCCACCAATTCACTCTTCCAAAAACATTGTACCATTATATCATTCCATAACTTATTTTTTGAATCATAATCATCAAATTAATCCATTGTTATAAAATAATTCATCCTGCCACTAATTTATCAATCACGAAATCGTTTAATCAGTTTCAAACATTAACTCCCTTTATTTTTCATATTAATATGAATATATCCTAACTATTATTGTTTTCCAATTTTCACACTATTATGTTTCTTCCTTCTACACGTTTCTCAAGAATAATACCAGTGAATGCTCCCCATTGCGAAGAACCTGATTAAGGACATGACCTGGACCAATAACAATTAAGGTAAACAATTTTAAGATCAGACCAGTACAGGCCAATGAGGCCAGGCTAGTTAGGCCAAGGCATGTTTGAGTATATGTCATGGCTGTTAATTTGATGAACTAACATCATTACATTGATCATCACAGAAGCAGACCAACTCACTCAGTAATTCTGGTCGTTAACCGCTGGTCCATAACATTAAGACCTGTGTCTTTACAATCTCATATTCACACTCTGTTGGGTCTGACACATTTAGCATATCCTCTCCAAATCAGTAACTGACATGCACACTTGATAGATGAAGTAAATATCATATGTTCGGGGTGGGGTAGGGGTTGAGGGGGGCATAACTTCCTTGGGTTTCAAGTACCAATTTTTATTCCCAACGTGTTTAGAGACATATATTTATCGGACAGATAATTCTTAAGCCTCATCAGCACTGTTCATCATTACTACTGTAGATGCCATTTTTTTTTGCCAATTTCAAAGTGTGTGTAAACCATCGACCTGCAAGATTCGCTCACATTAAAGCCCAGGTCACACCTACACGTTCTTGGCTACGTTCTGCCACGTTCTATACCGATCGTCCCCGTTCTAATAGATCGTGGGAGAACGTGTGACTAGATAATCCTAGCTCTACCGTGGCTGGTCGTAGTATCGTCGTGATAGAACGTGTCATTACTGTCGCGTTCTACTAAGATCTGCTACGTCCACGCACGATTGCCACCATGTTCTTACTACGGAAGCACTACGACAAGTCCAGAGTTACGACGATCTACTACGCATTCACACGTTCTATTAAAAGTCACACGTTCTGCCACGTCCATTTTGAACGGTTTAAAATGAACGTGTCCACCCCCCGACCTACCACGTGTTGACACGAGTTGTCAGGATCACTCAAGTTCAGCTACGATGCGATTTCACGTTCTCTCACGAGTAGCCACGTTCTCTTAGATCGTAGCAGAACGTGTGGCCAGAACGTGTAGGTGTGACCTAGGCTTAACGTTTATCAATATTATTATATACATATTGATTAATCTGGGCAAATCTAAATGCTTTTCTTGCCAGACTCAAAGAATAGTTTTTCCACACCAAAATGGTCACAGTGGTATACTAGTAATTTAATATACTGGTCTAAGAAGAACAACAACAACACCTTGCCTTACTTTGAACTTGGCTGTATAGCAATAAATGAATAATTATGATGGTATCAGCTTTCTCAAGTTAGATTCAAGAAGTTCATGGGCACTTTCAGCTAGGCGTTTTGTATACAATATTTCAAATTTCCTTTACTCTTGCTACTTGTAAGAACCTTTTTCTAGGCATGAATGATCATTTTTTTCCTGTATGTGAGATGGTATATAAAGCGAAATACTCTCTCCACGTTTCTCACGAGTTTGGGCTATTAGGCTTTTTTCGTACTGCTCAAAAACACATGGACGCTTTTAATATCCATACTTCTGTATAAGTATATGCATTGGAAACAATCAAGCCGTGTAACTGTATGTTTGTTTTACTAAAGTCGACATCGGCTGTAAAATTTGAATAATTCCATTCCGTCGAAATTGATGGTATCCACTTCATCGATACTCCTTAAAACCGATACTGGTGGAATATTTGTTTCATGTTTTCCATGATATCGGCCGTTTTGTTTGCAACCATTTTTCCCTCATAACAAAAATAACTCAACGGTACAGCTGCATTCGCTTTCCAGTGGGGTATTTTTTAATTATTGTATGGTCATTAGCCCTAAACACATATCTTCCTCATTAATTAGGACATCTTTTGATTTGCATTTCCCATAATCTTAACATTACTATTTGTCCATTGTCTTTTTTTGGCGAAAACGGCATTACAGTTTTGCTATCGCTCATAGACCGGATACATCGTTTTAGCGTACCACGCGGATGTTACCATATTTTTCAAGACCAGACCTATTTTACTGAACGCAGTATATCAGTCCGACGATTTGTCTAGATTTTTGCGACGCTTGTAATGTTTGTATTTGAAACACGTGTCGCAGATGATCAAAACTACTGCTCAGTAGGTATGAAACCACTAATTATTTTCCCCATAGACACCAATGTTAAAGTGTCACATATTAATGATTTGCGGCAAATTCAACTCAAGTATGGATGGATGGATGGTTGGATGGTTGGATGTGGATGGATGGATGGATGGATGGATATTTTAGTGATTTAAACTTTTACAGTTTCTCATCATTACATACATAATTTGTAATACATAATTATAATCACATGACAAGTTACACATATTTCTACACACTCATAGTTCAATTTTCAATACATATAGTCCTTAATTAATCATAGATCATATAAATCACACATTATAATCAATAATCCAAGGATATCAAAAAAAAAAAAAAAAAATTATATATAAAAATAAATAAAAAATGTATGTGAGGATGTACTTCAACAATATATATTTAAGAAATAATATTTGGAATAGAACATCTGACAGTAAATGCCTCTGACAAATATTTACTTAAATTAAAGATTGTAGAAGTGTTGCAAATTTAAACATATTTGGCCTTTGTATGTAGTATTTTCTGATATATTTCTTTCTAATATCATTATAAGCTGTACAAATTAATACGAAGTAAAATTCGTCTTCAATTTCAGTTGAATTACAAATTTGACAAACTCTTCATTTCTTTCAATCCTATGTCTTGTGCATAACGACCTGTCTCAATTCTTAAGCTATTTGAAAATAAACGTAATTTAGTGAAAACACTTCGTAATATTTTTGTACATAAAATATTCAGATAGTTTTCATATACAAAATTATCTTTAACATGTCTATACAAACTTGATAATGCTCTATTTTCTTGTAGATCAGTGTTCCATTTTTAAAAAAAAAAAAAATCCACCAACCTCTGTTTAAAGCTAGATACAAAATGTTGATGGTTGACCCTTAAAGGATCATCCCATACATACATAAAGCCATACGTATTAAGCAGATATTTTACATTGGATAACCAATTGTTTAAACCATTTTCACAATCAGATAACGAAGATTTATATATAGATGATAAAATTATATTTTCTGTTGTAACAAATTTCAACCAATATCTAACTATTCTAGTATATCTTGTGACAAATAAAGGATAACGCCCCAATTCACCATAAACACCAGCATTACTCGTTGTCAATTGTACTCCTAGAATGATTTTCCAAAACTTGAGATGAATTCTCTCTATCTCCTTCGATTTTGTGAAACCCCACACTTCACAGCTGTAATTGAGTATTGATGAGACAAAAGCATCAAATAATTGAAAGGATGTGTTAGGTTTTAGTTCAGTTTTTCTTATGTTTGCAGTTAAAAGATTCATAGATTTAATGCTTTGCCGCACATAGCCTGTTGATTTAACGTATACGACCCAGTGTAGTTAAATACAACTCCAAGATAATTAATATCATCAGATAATGCCGTAGTGTAATGTTCATATAGAAAACTAATTTTCTACTTGAAAAATCTCCATGAAAGGTTGGGTCACAAGACATGTAAGAGAGTTCTTGTTTGTTTACTAAACAGGTCAAGGGTACAGCTGTTTCCATTGATGTGGAAGCATAGAGTTCCAGTAAAACCTATTAAAACGCTTCTTATACATACAACCACAAAATCGAATAGAAATGGACAGTTTTCCCTACTTATAATTCCCATTTCCATCAAAAAAGGAGGGATTACTTTTTATTATAGGAATTACATTCGACTACACCTCAGAGGTTTACACTTAATTAGTGTTGGTAAACCTATAAGAGAAGAAAACATGCAAATCAGAATAATTATTTGCCGAGATATGGTCTTGAGAATACCAAGGACAATAGTCTGAAATCGACAGAAGTCAGAGATATTTTTTTAACTTTTACACTATTTGAAAGTGTCATACCAAATGGCAGTTCTTGTCGATACGCCATATTAAATAGATCAAATGTTTAAAACAGTCAATGCACGTTAATAAAATATGCATTTTAGGTAAAATTAGGACGATGAATATGCCAATTTATGTCGATTTTCATGCCAAAACTGATTTTTTAAGCAAATTCTTCAAAATTTGTGGTACCATACCTGATTAAAGTAGCGAATACGAGCTCAATAATGCTACAAAAAAATGCTAAAATCAAAATTGATACTAGCTGAACGATACCAAGTCGAGTTTAAATGATAAGGAATACTATTTCATCTTTTACACAAATCTTCCTTTTTTTTTTTTCACAGTATCCTATTTTAGGGGGTTTAGGTGAAATATTTAGTTGTTTCATGCCTACCAAACATGTTGCCATGCAGTTTTAATTCATGAAGACATGTTGCAAACATGCAACCCTACATGTTGATACGAAAAAACATAGTTCAACTGCAAACACTTCACAAACACGTCATTTTAAACATGAAAACAAATTGAAACTCAAAATTACGGCTTTTATAGACAAAATTGGACTTAAAACGCTCAAAGCCTATGTAAAAAACGATGGAAAACTTATTTCTGAGCTTATTTTACCAACTGTTATCGGAAAAGTGTCGAGGTACGAATCTGAGCGAGTCCTAAATACTGCACGTATCTTTTATAGGTATGAAACCACTAATTATTTTCCCCATAGACACCAATGTTAAAGTGTCCCATACTAATGATTTGCTGCAAATTCAACTCAAGTATGGATAATGCAGTAGTGTGATGTTCATATAGAAAACTAATTTTCCACTTGAAAAATCACGAGAAAAGGTTGATTCACAAGACTAGTAAGAAAGTTCTTGTTTGTTTACTTAACAGGTAAAGGGTACAGCTGTTTCCATTGATGTGTAAGCATAGAGTTCCAGTAAAACCTATTATTAAGCTTCTTATACATACAACCACAAAATCGAATAGAAATGGGCAGTTTCCACTACTTATAATGCCCATTTCCATCAAAAAAAGGAGGGATTACTTTTTATTATAGGAACTACATTCGACTACATCTCGGGGGTTTACATGTTATTAGTTGTGGTAAACCTGTAGGCTGGCTGCTAAATGTTTTGGGTGATTTAATTTGCGGGACCCGGTACGTTTTTTGACATGATTTGCGGAGCAATCCTAAAAATGTAAAAGAAAATAATATTGTTTTTATTATATGATGCAACAGATAAAGGAAACGAAAATAACGGAAAATAGAATCTTATTGTTTGATTCTAATCACATGTGTATTATTAATTAATTATAAATAAAACAAAGTAAAAACACACACGAAATAGTCAATATCGACAAAAATGATGTATTGGCAAATATTCATTGGTAATAACAATTTCGGGGCAAGTTAAAAGAAAATCACGGGAAGTGGACTTTTGAAATCTACTTGCCCTAGGCTATTCCCCAATTTTAATTTTCTTGGAGCACTGTCGTTTTGATTCGATCTTAAACATGGCTGTCAGTGGCCATCTTTGTTTACATAGAATCTAGTAAACACTTGTAGCGACTACTCCTCTGAAACTACTTGACATATGTTTCATGAAGCTCCACAGGAATGTTGCTCTTGATGTCTAGTAATTCAATATGGTTATTGATTTGGAACCTTAAACCAAATGACCGGCTTGCTATGTTGGTCCTAACCAAAATTCATTTAGATTCGATGTCAAACATTGCAGCCAGCGCCCATCTTTGTTTATATAGAGTTATATAGGAAAAGTTTGTGGCGACTACTCCTCTAAAACAAACTTTGCTCTTGCTGTCTCGTTGGTCATAGCAAAAAAAAAGGCCGGCCGGAAATTCAAGATGGCTGCCACAGCTACAAATAGATTTTACACAATACAAGTTTGTGGCGACTACTCCAAAATCACAAGTAATATTGCTTTTGAACCTTTCCTAAAATGACTGGTATGACCTGTAGTTGGTCTTCCACAAAATTCATTTCGATTCGTTGTCGAACATGGCCATCAGCGGCCATCTTCGTTTACATAGGACAAACCTGTGGCGATTACTCTGAAAATGCTTAAAGGATTTGCATGACACTTTACAGGAATGTTGCTCTTGATGTCTAGATGGTCCTAATATCAGGTCGGCCGGAAATTCAAAATGGCTGACACAGCTAAAAATACATTTTTTAAAAATACAAGTACATGGCGACTACTAAAAAAAGAAAAAGATTTTAACCAACTATCTCAAACAATAACTTGCCCCTTCCTACAACCCTTACTCATGAACTTCAGGTGAGGATTCAGCGGCCTCTTGCTCAATGGATAATCACGCCTCTGCTTGGGAGATCCATAACATTTAATCGCTAAAAACAATCATAAAAAAACATACAATCTTTAATCTTAACTATAGGAACAGCTCAAAACCATTTTCTGACTAATGTTTTCGCCATTCAGTACGCAGTACTTTGATTTAGTAAGGCATCAACAAAACTCTTACTGAGCTCCTCCTGTCCTTCTATTAAACGTTCAGTAAACATCTTTAATTAAGTTGATCTAGTGCATGAGTGTAGTGTACACTGTACTGTATTCATTAGGAGGGACGATTATAATTTAGTATATACTACTTTTTCTGTGTCATGTTAGCAGTCAGTTGCAATATTGGACTGAAATTCTGTCCAAAGTGGAAGGAGCTCTGCTCTGTCATCACAAAACATGTCACATCTACCAATGTTATACATTAATTTCTTTAATCTCAAACATCTTAGTAACACGATGTTACGATTATGATTTTAATGAGATTGTTCAAACAGAAAATTTATTCTAATGGCTACAGTTTGCATTTGAATGTTCCCTCTTCATAAACTTTACCGGTGCTCTGGTAAAATACTCCCAGGTAAAATAATCATACGAAGAGAAATACTTTAGGGTAGTTTATTATGACTACTTCTTAATTATTTAGAATACACTGTAGTTAAAATAAACTACTTTACAAGATTACATAAAACTAAATGTTTACTAAAATATCACATTGCAGTAGCAAGATGTATTATACAGCAAACATGTTGTTCAGTTTCATCCTCTCTTTTTATTTAATAATTTATTTAATGATGTTAAAGGTATTTTGTTTCTTTTTATAGATATAACAGAAATATATACTCCTTTAAATTTAAAGAAGTTGATTTAAAAACAAAAACAATTATATAATACATTTTAAAATTTAAAGGCTGTAATACGTTTTTTAAAAATAATTTGCAGTATTGACCTAGATTTTGGCCTCTTTTGGAAATTAATGACATTTTTTTCTCTAAAAGGTTAAAATAAGTGTTAAATTGCTAAACATATATAAGAATATACTCACTAGTACTGACCTGATGGTATTTTATCTTCCTATAAACTCTATACCAATCTTTACAAAAATGGCGGCCAACTTGGATGCCATATTGGTTTACTCGGTTCGCCTTCATTTTTGCCAATTTATGCTGATTGTCTGAAAAACTTTAAACCAAGACGAACATTTTGATATATAACATGTTTTGTTCTATTTTTGTTACCACATACCCCTTAAAATAATCATCGATTTTGGCCATGGTCACCCTACTATTCAGGCAACATGTATTTTTTTTATCACTTTATTTTGTTAGATAAAGACATTAATTTTAAAAGTTATTAAAGGATCAAGATATATCCAGTTTGTTTATTCCGTTAAATAAAATTCAGCACTTAGTGGACTATATCATTTTGAACATTAAACCCTTCGAATATATTTATATTTTAATATTGATTGATGTTGGCCTACGTCGAAAGTCGAAAAGCAAATATTGGCTGGATCTACGGCAATTGTTCCTTATCCATAAATTATATATTTGAGAGGTATTATTGTTTACGAATGATCTTTGCTGCCGTACATTACAGTGGCGTCGAAAGGTTTTAAGTACTCGGAAGTCAGGTGGGGCCCAAATGAACATTTTCAACTTTTGATAATTTTTTTCCCCTTCTTTTTGCTTGTCTGGTATTTTAATGAAAACATTATTTACTCTCCTTTGTCAATTGATTAGTGTTATACCTTGCCGGTCACAATCACTTGTGTTGGGTCAAAACATCAATTGACAAAATATGAGGTTGGAAGTCTGATCAGTCTGTCTTCCCGTTAACGCATCTGCGGTACTTTATATGGGAAGTCAAAAAAACAACTTATGAAATAAACAGAACCCGTAAGTTCTTTATTTTATTTAATTATTTGTGATATTATTCTATAAAAAATGTAACTTTCTGTGACAATATACATATTTGTCTAAAAACAACACTGAAATTACACTTTAAACAATTTGGGTCAGTAGAAATGTGTTCGGGGTAGTAAATGTTTGCAAGTCACATGCCTGATGGGCTAGTAGCTCAACATGTTTTCCGTGAAGACTGAACATATGTTGTTTAAAACCTGACTCCACCTGTCCCAATCTTGCCTTTAAAAAGAACTTCTTTTGTGGTAAACAACATTTCCCACTCTTACTTAATACTGACTATAATAACTGTTATGGTCAACGGTTATTGGAGGACACAAAATTAGCGTTTTGAACTTATGGAGTAAATTTCACGGTGCAGTGTTCGTACATCTACACCGGCATCTTGGATTTACAACGAGGTAATGTGCTTTAGCTTAATGTTAACAATTTAAATTCCAAAACTTATTCCAGTAAGTTGGTATTAATATTTCAAATAGGATTTTATTTTCTCAGTTTATACAATGTACGTTGATTTTGTTTTCATATTCACACTGGATAATGCGTCGTGGTAAGCGAGCAAGTTCGATGGTGCGAGCCAGCTCTGCCGGAAAAAGTAAGCGGTTGCATGTACTGTCTCCCGGTGTAAAGACATGTCGTTCAGCAAGTCAGTTATGTCACAGATCGTTGAGTGGCTCGTTTGATTGCAGAAGAGGCCGTAAAAAGATGTTAGGCAGCTAGAGGAACAGATGTTGCACTGCCTACGGAAACAGGACTCGTTTTTATACACTTTATTATGGGTTTAAAGTCAGTGGGTTAGTCAGTTGGGACATATATAGAACTAATAATATCATAAAAAAAAAAAAAAAATGGCTAGATAAGTTTTTTATGGTATGATGTTTTACACCACTTCCTGTTGTTGTTGTATAATGCAAAAATCTCCAAATATAATATTTTACACCAGGAGTCTGCAAATGCAAATTGCATTTTCATTGGTGATGTGGGTAGGTGATGTATGGCTGTAGATTGTTTCACACCTTTCCTTTTTGTTACACATTGTTACTGCAAACAGTTCACACTAGAAAGTTTAAAAACTAGGAAGTTTAAAATGGTCTCCAAGTAATCATTATCCTGTTTGTAATCAGCGTTGTTTAAGCTTCTGCTGCTATTATTTAACTCCAAGGCTGTTCGTGTAATTGTATTTTATGATGCTACCCATGTAATTGGAATGATAAGGCAATATGTTTTCTTACTGCTGATAAGTACATCTCAAAAGTTGTTGATTTCAGCTAATTTTCCCTTGGCTGTAAGTTGTTGGTCTGCCAATGGAGGCAATGAATATTCATGACCCAGAGCGGTAGTTGACGTCATACCGTCCGAGCGTGCGTCTAAGATAGTGCGGAAGTATTGTGTCGGATATGGCATTATTTTAATTTGAATTAATACTGTTTAACAGTTAAAAATGATTCATGCCTCAATTGTACTTGCCTTTCTTTTAAATTAACTGTTTATAAAACATTCCATGCTTTTCGTCTAGCGATCAACTTGACATTTATTCAGTTTGCGTACAATAATGTTTTCATTACAGTGGATGTTGTTTTATACTGATGCTGTTGCTGCCTAATTTTAATTGGATCTCTATCACATCTTTCAAGGCTTATTTTGTTTCATTCTCTAGGACATTTTGCCTTATATTTCAGTTCGTGTAACCATCAAGTTGACTTAACACCAGTCAAAAGTTTCTATGTCGGTATCGGATGCAATGTGTGGAACAGGTCATATAGTCCTCCAGTGTTGGTATTGTATGTAAAGTTCCACTTTTTACTTGTTATACAAGATAAACCTACACCTCATAGCAGCTTTGTGAATTTCGAAACTATGTCGTGTAGAGTTTGGAAATATATCCCTACAATTGTTTAATACATTCATATTAAATGCATCGACAGTGCGTTATCAGTGCTTTATCAGTGGTGTACATATTCAAGACATGGCAAAAAGTTACATATTTACCATAATGCCTCATTTTAAGGCTATTCCATTTGATCATTGGTTTATTGTTGGGCCAATCCATTAGATCGATGAGGTTTCAATTATCCTGTACCAGGTTGATGTTTTATTTATCCTGCATCAGGTATTTTTGCCAGGGGTTCATTGAAATTTAGTTATCTGTTCCTTTTCGGCTTGTCCCTAGTCAATACACAGCACTTTAAACCAGTTATGTGCATGGTCACTAAATTATAAAACCACTTCTGTGCTGTGTCTATTCAAAATAACAACTTCTCTGCAGGGTTCCACACTGCATTGTGTGCGCGCGTGTGTGTGTAGCTCTGGGGTTTATAGTCAATAGTCATAGTCAAAGTTATATAAACAACATGGCGTCCAAAAGGTATATGCACAATAGATCATGGGCAGGTTGCAAATTGTAATATAATAACACATTTCCTCCAAGTCAACAACTTCATCTTAGGTTGTCATACAAGAAGGTGATAAATGAGATAAATGTCATTCTAATTGTCAGCATCACGATGACATATTTATGTATTAGTTAAAGGGAGTTTACACAGTTGTGTGGCTAACCCTTTTTAATGCGGGCTAGTTCACTCGAAAAGGATACATGTTTTTCGTGTATTGTTGTCGGAGTGTTAGATGGTTTAGCCTTTAGATAGTTGTAGATCGTTATGCATGTACTTGGTATTTCTATTGTGGCTGATAAAACAGTGGAGCACCGACATAAATTGAGCTTGTAGCCTGTAAACAGTCATGTACCGATTGATTGACTTACTGTTCATCAATTACTTAGGCGCTTGATGATGATGATTGTTTACAAAAGTCTAAAATCGATCGTAGGTCAAAGATAAAAATGCAGTTAAAGTCATGTTTAAAATAGAAATAAACTTGAATATCCAGGAGACAAAAGTTAATACACTTAGGAAAATGTGCATATTGTACACAAACAAATGTATATCAGTTGTTTGCTGTCTGAAATGAAAATAACCATGGCACGCGAAACAGTAGGAAAGATACATGCTTTATCAGAAATCATTCAGAGTTCTAAGTCTGCAACTGAGTATCATGTACATGTTAAACTTCATATTATTTAACCGCTTAAGATCGATATTCCTGATTCTAATTTAGGAACGTTTAACAGTCACTTTGTTTTTCGAGACACACATTACAGTTAAATCATCCTCCAACCTTTACATACTTGATCATTTTCTGACATTTATTTATTTTGCCAATGTCTGATGCATCAACTCATGTGGTCGTGGAGAAATGATTGAGGGAAATACCCATAAAAGGTTTTTAGATGTGGTCGTTGTTTGTTCTTAAATACTTCCTCGGCTTTCATTGCGTTATTCTATCAATCCTTTAACAAGGACAAGGGCCAGACAGCGGCTAAACAGTTATGCTGCTAAGGCGATAATAGATATTATGGGCCTTTATTTGCTACACCCAGACATTCAGGTTGATGATACCTGTCTTGAACAGGATGGTGTTCATAATTAACTGTGGGGAACACCTTGTTTCTTAAACCAGTTAGCATTCCCAAACATTCCGGCTGATGATACCTGTCTTGAACAGGATGGTGTTCATTTATCAAATGTGGGGAACAACTTGTTTCTTAACCAGTTAGCGGCTGGATTTTAATGTTTCATTTAAAGTAGGCAGTGATGAGGAAATATATACTTTTTTGGCACCGTTTCTGTTTTGGGCGTGGCATTCGGATATTTTGTTTTTGATACACACTCTTCGCTGCTGCCAAAAACAGTTTCCCCTATTTTTGGCGGTGGATGGGCGCCTGGACACTCTACTCTGTGACTTGGAGTGTCTGGGCGCCCATCCATATGGCGGGCAGCGAAGGTGTGAAAGGAAGGACATATAAGTTTCAGTTTAAATGTATTCAGCTCCTGTATACCCAGAGACTGAATTGTAATCTAAACATAAATTATATACAAATTTGCTGTCCGTACGAATTGATAAAAAAACATTTGAATTGATTGAATTCGGTGCACTTGTAATTATGCTTGAATATCAACCGTGCTTTCAACACTTGCTTAAATGCTTATCAGAAAAGTTGCTTTCATAATGAACATTTAATTTGGTGCACATGTATTTATGTCCTTAATATTGTAATATTCAATCTGCTTTATTGCTTAATGCTTTCTACCGTAAGGGCTTGCCATAATGGTCTTTTGTACTTACCGGCAGCCCATTTGTTAAACCCCATGCTTGGGGCTTGTTTTTCAATCCATGCCACGCCCAATATTTGCCAAATCTATTAAAGTTTAAAAAATATTTTGATGTGTTGTTATTACAGTGCTCTCCAATAATAACTTTAGAGCGTCTCCATGGCCGAATGGTTGACGTTTTCGTTGTAAACCTATGCCTCTCACCGCTGCGGGTTCAAATCCCACTGGGAGCTCGACTTGTAAGTGAGCAAGGTGTCGATTCTTACGGATGGCGGGAGGTGTACAGTACTGGTTCTACCCAGGAAAGGTGGATGGTCTGCCTCCACCACAAAACAATCGACCGTCATATATAACCTTGAATGTGTTGAAAAGACGTAGAACAGCATACAAACAATATTCTCAATATTGTTTAGTTTTTGAAAACATTTACAGAAGAAAGTTTATCTAAAATATACCTTATGTTATAGCGTCTTCATCCCACAAAAACATGTATGTATGTATCAAGTAATATCGCTTTCAACAAGTAATCTTTCAATACTTTTTAAAACAAATTAGACAGTAATCGCGGGTTTTTTTCCCACAAAATGACCAGGCTAGAGAGTCTTCACAAGTTTTAGAAAAAAAGCCATGACTTGAAATCCCGTAACAAGAACACCGACCAGTTTGGCATATAAATTCATTGTTGTGGACCTAATACTTGGACAGTTATATAGCCACAATGTAATACTTCCCCTTCCCCAGAGCTACATAAAGGCAGGGTTAAATATGCTAGAATACCCAATTAAAATAAAAAAGCATGGGTATCAATAAAGAAATCGAATTTGTCAAATGATAAAACAACCAGTGCAAATTGAGCATTATATGGGTTGTTGATGGGACACCCAGTGACCTTGTACAAAGCCTATTGTAAAAGAAGTTGATTTTAATAGATTTTGTGTATAACTATACACTATTAGTGGAATGCCACCCCAAAACAATGTCGCAAACTTTTATTGTTTTATTTTACCCAACTGAAATCATGAAATACCCAATTAAATAAATACAGATTAGTAAATACCGGACTGATCAAAAAGCTTATCTGTAGCTCTGCTTCCCTATTGGCATTTAAAAAGTAAAGAAATAGATATGCCCTTACCAGCTTCAGCTAACAATTTATACTTCCAAGTGAATGTATACATCCTTTCTTGACAACAGTGTAGATAAGAAAATGGTTCAATTCCAGAACTTCTGACTTTCCAGTCAGCCTCCACACTGAAAAAATACCAAAATAAAAAAAGATAATATAGGCGGGCTGAAGTTAGCATGATATTCGATATTCGACATTCGATATTCAAGCTGAATATCGGAAAACAAAAAACTCGAGATTCGTTATTCAACAAAAAAAATCTGAATATCGAAAAACAAAAAATCGAGATTCGTTATTCATTAAAAAAATCTGAATGTCGGAAAACAAAAAACTCGAGATTCGTTATTCATTAAAAAAATCTGAATATCGAAAAACAAAAAAACTGAGATTATTCAACAAATAAATTTTGAATGTCGAAAAACAAAAAACTCGAGATTCGTTATTCAACAAAAGAATTTGAATATCGAAAAACAAAAAACTCGAGATTCGTTATTCAAAAAATAAGTTTTGAATGTCGAAAAACAAAAACTCGAGATTCGTTATTCAACAAAAAAATCTGATTATCGAAAAACAAAATGACTTATCCTTATCCATAAAGATGATAAGAATCTTTCATGGGTATCCGTTGAAGATATAGGGCATTCCAACCCAAGGCATACGTGTTTTTATCGGAACAGAGGCTCTGCCGAGGTTCCGATTAAAACACATACCGAGGGTTGGAATTCCCTATCTGAATACCCATGATATATTCTTTTTCTTGCATATCAGAGACATGTTGTGCGTTGACACCGCCAGCTATTAACGTTTTGCATGTTTTCCTGTTTACCGGATGTTGGAGCGCGTGAATTTGATCTCGACCCTTGGGTGAGATGGAAATTTCTTGCATACCGGACAAAAATACCCGTCATTTTACCGGGGCTAGATATTTCCATCTCACCCTCGAGATAAAATTCACGCACGCCAACATCCGGTATGCAGGAAAATATGTAAAACGTTAGTAGCTGGCGACGTCGACGCACAAAATGTCTCTGATATGCAAGAAAAAGAATCTATCATGGGTATTCGGTTTAGATACGGAATTCCAACCCTCGGTATGTGTTTTAATCAGAGCCGCGGCAGAGCCTCAGTTCCGATAAAAAACACTTATAGGAATTCCCTATCTTCACCGGATACCCATGAAAGATTCTTATAATCTAGCCCCGGTAAAATGACGGATATCCTTGTCCGGTATGCAAGAAAAAACTAGCCCCTGTAAAATGACGGATATCCTTGTCCGGTATGCAAGAAAAAACTTTCTTGCATACCGGACAAGGATATCCGTCATTTTACCGGGGCTAGATATTTCCATATCACCCTAGGAAAACATGCAAACCGTTAGTAGCTGGCGTCGTCAACACACAACATGTCTCTGATATGCAAGAAAAAGAATCTATCATGGGTATTCGGTTAAGATAGGGAATTCCAACCCTCGGTATAAGTGTTTTAATCGGAACCTCGGTAGAGCCTCGGTTCCGATAAAATCAATTATACCTCGGGTTGGAATTCCCTATCTTCACCGGATACCCATGAAAGATTCTTATATGCCATCCCCCATGTAAAACGTGGATAGCCTTATCCGATTTGCAAGAAAATAAAAGCCATGAATTGTGACTGAAATATAAATAGTAAAACAAGATAAAACAAGATATTGTTTTACAGTGGTTTTTCTAAACATATATTTTATGTTCAATCAAAGTAAATCTTGCGGTACTGTACCAAGTTTTCAAAGAAAAGTTGTTAATTCTTATATTAAAAACCATTTAATTTCATACCCAGTACACATAGTATTGAAATGAAGAAAACTCCTCCGTAATACGTTTTGTTTATCACCTTTAATCCAACCAAATGTAGCAACGGTTGTTATATACATACCCAATGCAGCAACAGTTGTTATATAAAAACCCAATATAGCAACATTGTTATATAAACACCCAATATAGCAACAGTTGTTATATGCATACCCAATATAGCAACAGTTGTTATATAGATACGCAATATAGCAACAGTCGTATATAAACGCCCAATATAGCAACAGTTGTTATATAAATACAATATAGCAACAGTTGTTATATAAACACCCAATTATAATAAAATTTAAACTAACCGCGAAAGAACTGGAAAATATGTATGTGTCCATGGGACACGGATGCCCAGCTTTAACGGTGTTGATTACATACAAATCCCATAAAGTGTGTATGTCAATGTCATTCTCACTGAACTTATTTTAGTAGAAACATGTTGCTGTCATGTAGATGTTAGTATCAAGATTAACAGCTGTATGGCGTTTATTGTATGAAAAATGAACTAAATTAACAGAGTATGACATGTAGTTTATTCTAAATGACCTTCGTGTTGTAGCTGACATGTAGATGTACGTGTAATGAACTTTAAAATCTGTATGGCTTTTGGTATCTGAATAATGGCCCGTATAAAATAAAATAAAAACGTCACACTTCAATGTAAATTAATAAAGTGCAAAAAATAGGACAATGTAATTCATATTGACCCTTTCATTTGAACATACTCATGATAGAGCTGTCGTATAGTAGTAGAGTTCGAAAGCTCTGCTGATTATGGTGTCTGAGAAATGAACTTAACCAACAAAGTTGAATGTTACATTTTAATGTAAATTAACAAAGTGTGAAAAGTAGGTCAATGTCATTTATATTGACCTATTTCCTTTAATAGGAACAAACTGCTATAATATAGATGTAAGTGTGTGCGAAGTTTGAAATCTGTGGTTTTTGGAATCTAAGTAAAAATCTTGAATGTAAAACTTCCATGTAAATTAACGAAGGTAAAGGTCTTTCACATTAATATATGTTTTTTAGGAACATACTACTGTCATGTAGTCGTAAAAATGTGTTAAGTTTGAACGCTTTATGGCTACCGGTGTCTGAGAATGAGCCTTACGAACAACTTTACAGAACAGTTTTCGTATGGACGGACGGACAGAAGGACGGACGAGCAAGACGAGCAAGAGTAACACTATATGCCCGTTTCATATTTGTGAAAGAGCATGAAACATTGATGCGTTTTAATTACTTCTGTCGTCTACTTACAAGTTGCAGTTTTGTGAGGTACCATTTCCACCATAGGTATATCTGTGTGGCCCAAAGGCCCCAAGGCCGTAATACGTGTACATAAATATATGCACAAAGAATTCAAGATGGCAACAAAGAAGGCTGCAAATATAGGAAAAAGGTGTTATCTCCTGGTTGTTACTGTGTGCTATCAACATAGTATGGCATTGCGATTGTGGTATTCATTCTTTCTGGTGGACATGAGTTTCACTCTTGATTCACTACCTATTACGTCCCGGTGGACTTTATTCACTACCGATGACGTTCCGATGGACTTTATTCACTATCTATGACGTTCTGATGGACTTTATTCACTACCTATTACGTCCCGGTGGACTTTATTCACTACCTATTACGTTCAGGTGGACTTGATTCACTACCTATTACGTTCCGCTGAACTTAATTCACTACCTATTACGTTCTGGTGGACTTTATTCACTACCTATTACGTCCTGGTGGACTTAATTCACTACCTATTACTTTTCGGTTGACTTGGTTCACTACCTATTACATTCCGGTGGACTTTATTCACTACCTATTAAGTTCCGGTGGACTTTAGTGACTACCTATGACGTTCCGGTGGAATTTATTCACTACCTATCACGTTCCGGTGGACTTGATTCACTACTTATTACGTTCCGACGGACTTATTAGCAGATTTCCATATTGGTTACGTCTTCGCGCCTTAGATTCCCGCTTAAACAAATTTGCATTCAAAATCAAAGTCATCAAAATGTTGCAATATTATTCAGCCGATTGCTCCATCAGTAGTTTATTTACATAAAAGCAGTGATAAAACCTTCATCTGCATTGTAAAAAACAAACACTCAACGCAAATTATAGATCAACACGTGTGGCTAGCGGCTATATTGTTTACATAGCAACAGTGCAATTTTTTCTGTGCCGATCAAAATGTCAAGATGTTGAACGTACAGAAGCGTCGTGATACACTGGTGGCATGATCCCGAAGAATGACGGGATTGGCCGAGCGTTTACGAGTGTACTTGTTATATAACTTTATTCCATATCTATGACTCCAAATATATGCATAACATTTATACTTTATGTAGAGTACATGTACATAAAACAGTTAACAGTTTGGGTAGTATAGTTTTAATTTTGGTTTCATACATAAACACAAATAGTAATGTGTCAACACCTGAACTAGTTTTCATTACAATTTCATTGCAATACATCTGTCACAGAAAGGAACTCCATAAATAAATAATTCCATTTTATGTACACTAATTTCTATAGCATTAACTTGAAAGCATGTAATTGCTTAGAAAGTGCAACCTTTTGACAGTAGAAGTGACAAAGGTCTCGCTTAATTGAGTTTCCTTTGTGCTCTGAAATAAGTCACGGTTTATTCAGCTGAGGAACAATTGGATTTGGAAGCTGAGTATTAGTGGAAATTGTAGAAAGGTGAAGAAGTCACTTAAAAGATTAGAGTCATATCTAATGGAAGCAACCACATGTCAGCCACAGAAGTACTGTAAACAGCCTTCCTTAAAAATCCGAATTCTTTTGGTTAATAGAGAATGCCTTTATTACTTCTGAGAATAGTTCTGTATCTGATATGTACAAACGTTAACCTGAATATGTGAAAGACATTACGGAAATGAATCATAATTTATTGAGAGCCAATTCTGAAAATAATTAGCGTAATTCAAACAAATATAATAGAAAAAAACTCGACGACTGTTTATAAGTATGGTTTGTTTTCAAAGAAATTGTAACAGTGTTCTTGTATTGTTTATTAAAAAAAATAAAAAAAATAAAAAAAAAATTGCTCGATCCGAATAAGATGAACAGCTACAAATACGGCAACGGGAGTTCAACAGCATACGCGAACACTAAATACATGTTTGATGTGAGTTATAGGCCGGTTGGGTAAGGAATATGTGTTTTGTCATATATCTCGCTTTGCAAATGCCATTTTACCAAAAAGGCTTAGTGATTACTTTCTTATGAAACCACCAACTGTTTTCCCCACGGACACCAATGTTACAGTGTCATACCACGGACACCAATGTTACAGTGTCATACCACGGACACCAATGTTAAAGTGTCATATATTAATGATTGTTTTCCCCACGGACACCAATGTTAAAGTGTCATATATTAATGATTGTTTTCCCCACGGACGTCAATGTTAAAGTGTCATATATTAATGATTGTTTTCCCCACGGACACCAATGTGAAAGTGTTATATATTAATGATTGTTTTCCCCACGGACGTCAATGTTAAAGTGTCATATATTAATGATTGTTTTCCCCACGGACACCAATGTTAAAGTGTCATATATTAATGATTGTTTTCCCCACGGACGTCAATGTTAAAGTGTCATATATTAATGATTGTTTTCCCCACGGACACCAATGTTAAAGTGTCATATATTAATGATTGTTTTCCCCACGGACGTCAATGTTAAAGTGTCATATATTAATGATTGTTTTCCCCACGGACACCAATGTTAAAGTGTCATATATTAATGATTGTTTTCCCCACGGACACCAATGTTAAACTGTCATATATTAATGATTGTTTTTCCCCACGGACACCAATGTTAAAGTGTCATATATTAATGATTGTTTTTCCCACGGACACCAATGTTAAAGTGTCATATATTAATGATTGTTTTCCCCACGGACACCAATGTTAAAGTGTCATATATTAATGATTGTTTTCCCCACGGACACCAATGTTAAAGTGTCATATATTAATGATTGTTTTCCCCACGGACACCAATGTTAAAGTGTCATATATTAATGATTGTTTTCCCCACGGACGTCAATGTTAAAGTGTCATATATTAATGATTGTTTTCCCCACGGACACCAATGTTAAAGTGTCATATATTAATGATTGTTTTCCCCACGGACGTCAATGTTAAAGTGTCATATATTAATGATTGTTTTCCCCACGGACACCAATGTTAAAGTGTCATATATTAATGATTGTTTTCCCCACGGACGCCAATGTTAAAGTGTCATATATTAATGATTTTTTTCCCCACGGACACCAATGTTAAAGTGTCATATATTAATGATTGTTTTCCCCACGGACACCAATGTTAAAGTGTCATATATTAATGACTGTTTTCCCCACGGACACCAATGTTAACGGACACCAATGTTAAAGTGTCATATATTAATGATTTTACCCCACGGACACCAATGTCAAAGTGTCATATATTAATGATTGTTTTCCCCACGGACACCAATGTTAAAGTGTCATATATTAATGATTGTTTTCCCCACGGACGCCAATGTTAAAGTGTCATATATTAATGATTTTTTTCCCCACGGACACCAATGTTAAAGTGTCATATATTATTGATTGTTTTCCCCACGGACGCCAATGTTAAAGTGTCATATATTAATGACTGTTTTCCCCACGGACACCAATGTTAAAGTGTCATATATTAATGATTGTTTTCCCCACGGACGTCAATGTTAAAGTGTCATATATTAATGATTGTTTTCCCCACGGACGCCAATGTTAAAGTGTCATATATTAATGATTGTTTTCCCCACGGACGCCAATGTTAAAGTGTCATATATTAATGATTGTTTTCCCCACGGACACCAATGTTAAAGTGTCATATATTAATGATTGTTTTCCCCACGGACACCAATGTTAAAGTGTCATATATTAATGATTGTTTTCCCCACGGACACCAATGTTAAAGTGTCATATATTAATGATTGTTTTCCCCACGGACACCAATGTTAAAGTGTCATATATTAATGATTGTTTTCCCCACGGACACCAATGTTAAAGTGTCATATATTAATGATTGTTTTCCCCACGGACACCAATGTTAAAGTGTCATATATTAATGATTGTTTTCCCCACGGACACCAATGTTAAAGTGTCATATATTAACGATTGTTTTCCCCACGGACGTCAATGTTAAAGTGTCATATATTAATGATTGTTTTCCCCACGGACGCCAATGTTAAAGTGTCATATAGTAATGATTGTTTTCCCCACGGACGTCAATGTTAAAGTGTCATATATTAATGATTGTTTTCCCCACGGACGCCAATGTTAAAGTGTCATATATTAATGATTGTTTTCCAAACGGACGTAAATGTTAAAGTGTCATATATTAATGATTGTTTTCCCCACGGACGTCAATGTTAAAGTGTCATATATTAATGATTGTTTTCCCCACGGACGTCAATGTTAAAGTGTCATATATTAATGATTGTTTTCCCCACGGACGCCAATATTAAAGTGTCATATATTAATGATTGTTTTCCCCACGGACGCCAATGTTAAAGTGTCATATATTAATGATTTGCTGCAACTTCAACTACATTATGGATAATGCAGCAGTGTAATTTTCATATAATAAAAACAGAAAAGGTGGTGTCACAAGACATGTAAGAAAGTTCTTGTTTGTTTACTAAACAGGTCAATGGTACAGCTGTTTTCATTGATTCTACTTTTTTTAAACCAATCAGATAGCTCAGAATTTTAAAACTGGCACCATTTATTCATGAAGATTTTACTACCAGCGCTCTTCATGTAGAGTGCGGCCTATATAGAGACTATTGATAAAACCCATCGTAAACACTAAGCCGATCAGGATGATTCAATAAATACATTATATATTTCTCTTCATGGTCTCTATCCTATGCATAAATGCCGTAAAAGTATGCGCTTCGTGGATTTTTCCATTTATTTCCATGAATTCTTAATATCAATGTATTACTTAATGTATAAATACTCATATTCACCAAAGAAAACGAAAATTGGACTTATAATAAACTTCCATCAAGGTGGTAGGAAGAGAAAGGATGAAACGGGTAGCTATCGAGCAATAACGTTATTATCGGCGATATTGAAATTGTACGGGAGATTGTCATTGAGACTAATGGACTCTGAAACCCCTATTCAGTTTAGTCCTCTTCTGGGAGGGACTCTGAAACCCCTGTTCAGTTTAGTCCTCTTCTGGGAGGTTTCCAGAAAGGAATAGGTTGCATCATGACTTCCTTTTTACTACGAAAATGTGCCTACCATACCAAAGAGTCGTGTAGCCAGATGATTGTATGTTTCTTTGACGTGACAAATGCTTTTGACGTTTGATAGTGGTTTTTGTTTTACATTTTACACAAATTGGGCTTAACACTTTATTCGTGGAGAGCTTTAGTAAATCTACATGAGGAATTAGAAAATCAAGTATTGTACAAAGGATATGCATCTGAGTTCTTCTCTATTAATATTGGAACCAGACAGGCAGGAGTCAGTTCTCCCTTCTTGTATTTATGTTTTATAGATGGATTAATTAAAGGACTAGAAGATGCCCATCTGGGCTTAACTATTTGTGGTATACACGTACCTTGTACTGTTTCTGCTGATGACATGACGTTAATTGCGTTAACAAAAAGCAGCATGACGAAAATGATAAACACATGCTATAGATATTCATGCAAATGGGGTTATGAATACAATGCAAAAAAGTCGGCAATAATTGTGTGTCATGAATCTAAAGTAACTGTCAAACGTCTTTTAGATCATGGTCAGCAGGACGTGATGTAGAATCTTATACACGTCTTGGTGTCGCGTTTCATAGAAATATTGGTTATGCAGAGAACATAGAAGAAGCAAATTCTAAATTGAGAGGAACTTGCTTGGCTTAGAATGCTGTGGAATACATAACGATGGTGGTTTACATCCACTTAATTCAATGAAAATCTACAAATCTGTTGTACTGCCTATGGGGGCTTATATGGCGCCGAAATGATATGACTGATACGGATATTTTATTTTGGAACGATCTCACAGATTCTGTGTCAAGTACATACAGGGTTTAAGAAGCAGACCAAGAACAAACATTGCATTGGGTATTTTGGGAAGTTATTCAAGAAAATCTGAAATCGACAAAAAGAAACTAGTTAGGACAGTTATGCATGCTAGAGAAACAATCCCGTGTAAAAGATGTGTTTCTGGTGCGCCTGTATGCGTATTATAAGTTTAACAAAAAACAGACCGGTTGCTTTAAGGATATTGTTTCCCTCTTACAATTATGGTCTGTGGTATTCAAATCAAGTTGAACTCAATGCGTTTTCTTTGATCCATCCTTGGTTTGGTGTTAGTCCGATCTGGAAAGTGTGTAGAAATAATACAAGTATGTTATGTAAATGCAGATGCGTTGTTCAAATGATATCCAGATTATGCTCTTATGATCTTGATAAACTCTGCTCAAAATGTAATGTTCTGTATAAGGGCGATGTTAATCATGCTTTGTTTCAATATAGTTATGTTGATGAGTCCAGATGATATTGACGAAATGTTTGGAAGATCGGTCTTAAATTACTAAATCACTGCCAAAGAGCAAAACACTTAGGCCTCTTGTTGGGAGCGCCTTTTGATGATTTGATGACATTACTCGATAGACATTGCGGTACATTTCTTGAATTTAATATAATCTATATACGTAATATATGGTCATTGTTTGACACTATGTAATGAATGCTGAGGCAGGATCTTGTGTTAGGGACAGTCTCTGTCACTTGAGCTCGTCTTCTTGATGTGTTTTGAGCTATTTGCGGTAGTATCTATATATATATATATATAGTATATCGTAAAAACGAAACGTAATGTGATATGTTTATATTACAACGATATTGAGTGTGATTATCACAATCTGGAGAGTGATTATAACTTATTAAATGGCATAAATAATTATTATCCTTTTCTGTGATAACTGTATGTTGTGTGTGTTATGCTCAGTACTATAGAGTGTGTTTATCACAACATTAGCAAGAGTGTTCCACTGTTTTTCACAAACTAAACGAGTGTGTGGTTGTGGAATATGCTCAGTGTTATAGAGTGTGATTGTTACAACATTAGCAGTAGCGTTCCACTACTTTTCACATTCTGCATGAGTGTGTGATGTGATACATACTCAATACTATGAGGTGTGATTGTCACAACATTAGCGGTAGTGTTGAGTGTGATTATCACAACAGTAGTAGTGTTTCACTATCCTTCACAATCTGCAGGAGTGTGCGGTGTGAGAAAAGCTGCATGCTATAGCGTGTGATTATCACAGCATTAATATTAGTGTTCCACTATTCTTCACAATCTGCAAGAGTGTGCGGTGTGAGATATGCTGTATGCTATAGCGTGTGATTATCACAACATTAGCAGTAGTGTTCCACTGTCCTTCACAATCTGCAGGAGTGTGTGGTGTGAGATATGCTGCATGCTATAGCGTGTGATTATCACAACATTAATATTAGTGTTCCACTGTCCTTCGCAATCTGCAAGAGTGTGCGGTGTGAGATATGATGCATGCTAGAGAGTGTGATTTCCACAAATAAGCTGTATTTGTGTAGTAGAAACATTAGTTGTATGATAACTGCTTGTATTAGTTCTATTGTGATATAATATGTACAGTAATGTTTTCTTTTATTTATATATACACCAATTACTGCACTGTCGCCATATTATGCTTTGTATTTGTATCCCCACGGGTTTTACAGCCAATTGGAAATTTGAAATAAAAGTATCTAGCAAATGCATTGTTAAATGTATAAAACAATACATTATATAATTTATATATAATATTGTTTGTCTATTTATATCAATGTTCAACACTTATTCTAAACTCCCGTCCTCACCCCCACTCTCCGACCGCTTCCCCACCCTTATTCAAAATGCCCCCAACTCATCCCACCCCTTCTCACAACCACTTCTGGCATTTGAGATCTAAAAGTCCTTTAGATTGAAAACTAATGTTGTTTTTTTAAAACTAATATAACCGCATTCATTAATACTTTATTATGGAATTCAATAGTTATAATATGCCATAGTGTCTGTCAAGATAAATAAGAACAACATGTAACAGTGGAATGATTTCGGCTTGAGTTAGTTCCCTTGCGGAAATCCGTTATTTGTTAATGAAATATAACCTCTATTTTGTTCTTCATTTACATCTCTCCATTGAAAATGGTGAAATAATTAGCAAAATATATGACAAGAGAGATGATTTTAATTTTGATATTGTTAATTATCCCCATTTAGATGGGATGTTCCCCGAGCATGCAACTTCTTATGGGGTGTATGTGTCTCAACTTATTCGTTTTTCTAGAGCTTGTACTCGAGTTGAGGATTTTAATATTCGTAATCTTTGGATACCTAAGTCGTTCGGATGCAAGTAATTAAATCACTCCTGCTAAAGCACTCGTGATTTAATTACTACGCATCCGAACTCCTAACTGTATTTTATTCACCGATAAAACACAGGTACATATTTATTATTTCTTAAATAAGTTATACCTTTTCAATTTTACCGTAGTTTTAAATATTTCCATTGTTCGTTTGCATCAGTTGTCGCTCACAATGACCTATTTGTGTCGACGTGCCGTCAAACACCATTCATGCATACACATTTGTTATAAACGCTTTACTTTGTTTATATATCACTTTTCTCCATTTTTGTCCACAGATATAAATGTGTTCTGATCAGTACTTAGGAATATTAATTTAAAAATATATATTAAACACTTATATACTTAATAGTTGTCAAATACTTTTTAACTAGTAACATATACAGATGATCTTGAAACTCACTTATGAAATTATACAAATTGTCATTAACTGGAAAATGTTGTGTGTATTTCATATACATGTTTATATGTATGTACAATTTGCATGTGAACTGTTGGGCGTAATGCCTTATGTTTGAATAAAATATCTCTATCTATCTACATGTGAAGATCATGTTTTCACCTTAAACAGCTTGATAAGAAATAATGACTCCGTTTTCTCTGCTTTTATTGATTTACGCAAATGTTTTGACTACATAGATAGAGACATGATGCTGTATAAGTTACTGTTAAATCACATAGATAATAATAGTAATAATATTCTTTATTCCTCCATATAGGAGATTCACATAGTACACAAACAAC
This sequence comes from Cyrtodaria siliqua, assembly GCA_037043455.1. NCBI lineage: Eukaryota > Metazoa > Mollusca > Bivalvia > Adapedonta > Hiatellidae > Cyrtodaria > Cyrtodaria siliqua. The sequence continues at coordinate 19,960 of JAWPHD010003712.1, read as the reverse complement.
AATGACAGATAATCAATTACAAAATAAGTACACAAACAAAACAAGAACGTAAATACATGTTGGCAGTTATATATGCAAAATCAAACAAAATCAAATCTGTGCCGGGAACTGGCGCTGAAGCATTGATATTATATAATGAAGTTACGTTTACACTGTTACATATTTTAACCACACCCAATGTATGCACCTAAATATCGTACCATAAAACCGGTCTGTTTTGTCTGAGAGAAGTATTTTAGTCATGTTACTGTTGGCACCAAGGAACACATTAGCAACGTAGCTTTTGTTAAGCGCCGAAAGGGTTTCTTTTACATGTAATCCAAATTGTTTTTTGTATTTTTAATCACATATTAGTTCTTTCATTTGCTACGTATGGACAATCGCATATGCAGTGGTCAACACAATTGTCTGTTATTACATCACACCTTTTGCAGTTTCATTTATTCTCGTTATATTTGCAATAATCACAAACACAGTCTTACAATACTTGGGAGATGTTGGATGATTCCTAGCATATAACCATACGTCGGATTCTATATGAATTGAGCAAAACCTCATAAATTCAGGTTCAGCCAGCCTTTTGTTCAATTCAATGGTTATAGTTTCAGATATTTTACCATTCACAGTTTTTCCAGCACAGTTTGCTAGGAATGTGACATTCGAAACGTACTCGTCCCGGACATGCGTAATGCCATATCTATTAAGGATGGTGTATATGTCTGGAATAAAAGATGTCAAGCAGTTGTAAATTGTAAATGCGCTTATCCTGATTAAAAACATCTGTTTTGCTGCACAATCTCTTTGTAACCTACACAGTCGTCCCAGAAAGGTAAGTTTCCGTCGGTCTATCTCAGATGCAATTGTTAAACAATTAAGCAAACTTAAAGCTATCAGTTTTTCTTCTAATATGAAAACCTTGCATATGTTTTACGCATAGTCTATGTGACCTCTTTAATGTTAAGACATCACCCATACTCAAAAAAGACCAACATTCACCGCCATATAGCGATTTCGGAAGAACCACAGCATTGTAAAGAGTTTACTAAGCTAACATATGTGCCTCTAATTTTATTGCAACACGACTTTATATTATCTGTTAATTTCAAGTATTTACTGCATGTTATTTCGAATTGGATAAATTGTTTAACTTCGTTGACATTTTTCATTGCCGACTAGCCATGCTCTGTTTGCATTATTAAAGGCAAATTTATTTTCATTTAGAACCATTACTGCTGATTTCGAAGCATTGTATTCGTAACGCCATAAACACGAGTATTCGTAGCAGATGCTTAGCATACGGTGAAGTCCATGATTGGAAAGACTTAATAAAGTCATATCATCAGCCACGGTAGGGCAACATAACTTAATGCTGCCTATTTTTAAGCTGAGATTACAATCACAGAGCTCTTCAATAAGATCATTTAAGTAGATGAGGTAGAGTAAGGGAGACTATTCCCCGCCTTGTCTGGTACCTTGTTTTATAGGGAACCAATCCGCCTTGAAACCTTTATTGAAGACACAGCTAGACATGCCTTCGTGCATTTCAACCATCATCAACTATAGTTCGTGTGGATTATTAAGCTTAAGAAAAGGCCATTATGCAAAGTCTACCCAAGGCTTGTTTAGAGTCAAGAAAACAACTAAATAGTTTACTACCATTTTTTACAATATAAACTACATTCGCGAAATAAAAATGACGCCATAACGCAATCCATTTTCTGTTGGAATCCTCATTATAACCAATGTATAGACTTTGTAACACTACTTTGTAGTCATTTTAATAAAATGCTCTCATACAACTTTAGAATCGACGATGACAATGTTATAGCACGGTTATTGTTATGATCATCCTTACGCTTATGACCACCTTTGTGTAAAGTGAATTTCATACCAAGTTATCTTCATGGGGGAAGGAACATATGTGTTATTGAACATTTGATTAAATTAATCAAGTAATATTTTTTTCTAACGTAGCACCACCGTGTATTCTGTGTTCATTGTAAATACCATCGATACCACATGCTTTACAGGTTTTCAGGCATTTAATACAAGCTCTTAAGTCCTCGACGCTTATATCATTAGACAGACCAACAGAAATTGGGATCTTTAGAGGCTTTGAAACGACCGACTTAGCATGATTATAAAATTCATTATTAAAATGTGTTTTTTCTATGTCTGAATAAAGTTCAGCAAAATAGTTTCCCCATTGGTCAACTATGTATTTGGATCTCTATAAATCTTATCGCCAAATTTTAATTCACTACCAGCACTAGAGCATGTTTTTGTTAAATTAAAAGACAATCCAAACGTTTCCTCTAGAAAGTTATTTTTAACCTTTTCCTACACGTAGAACGCCTTCTTGGGCATCTTGTTTAAGAAGAGTTTCCATGAATGCATGTGCATTACCATTTGTTTACATGGTATCGTGATAGTGATACATGGTATCGTGATAGTGTTCGTGATACATGGTATCGTGATAGTGTTCGTGATACATGGTATCGTGATAGTGTTCGTGATACATGGTATCGTGATAGTGTTCGTGATACATGGTATCGTGATAGTGTTCGTGATAACTATACATTTACTCACTCAGTCATGCGTACTTCCAGTAATGGGATTTCTATGTCAAACACGATGAGATGCACTACCACAAAATAAACAGATAGACAGGTTCTAAATTGACGTATACAAACGTATCTCGAAAAACATATGCATATATACAAATACAAAACATGACATGACAGGTGAACACTGATAAATGTTAACAAATGCAATTATTTTCTGTAACAACTATCAACATATATATATATATGAATTATCGACTTATTAAGCAATCGCTTTCTATGAACCGCAATTAATATTAGCATTTTCAAGACAATTCGAACAGTTTGCTTGCACATAAGGATACATAAGGGACGTGTAAATCATTTAGTTCTCAGGTTATTTTACCAGTACCCGTTCACAATGGAATACTCTCCCATTCCCATAATTCAAGAACTACTAGTATCAGTGGGGCTCCTTAGTGAAAAAATTGTGCACTTTGGCTTAAAAGCATGAAAATTGGCACATTGGTAGAGATTGACAAACCAAATTTTTTGGCTATAAGGCCAACCCAAAAAATCCAAGACGGCCGCCAAATCCAAAATTGCCACCAAAATAATATGGTTATTTTCATTTATTTTTTTATATTATTTTGGTATGGTAATTTTAAATCAGATGTTCATATTTTAGTGTTATGAGATTTAGGTCTAGTAAAATAATAATAGTTTGATGTCAAAACTACTAATACGACAATAACATTCAAAATGGCGTAAAAGCGCGAAAACCAGTGAAAAACTGTTGTTTTTTTTAAAAGTACATATAACTTTGAACTATAACCTCCCCCATCCATAATGTTCATTTTGTCAGTTTTTATCATGCTCATTCAAGGTATAGGATGATTATCATCCTACGTTTGATAATATTCTACTTCAAAAGTGTGTAAATTGTTCTATTTTACATATTATCTGACAACATAAGAACATTAAGATCAACAGTTCTGATTATCACTCTTTCATAGTTTTGTCTAACACAATATTTTACATGCAACAGTAGCGCATAGAACCGCCCCTTCATTTGTACATGGCGAAATTTAACTTTGCATTTTTCTCGACAGATTGCAGATTACATCTTTGTCTATGGTTGACACAGTTTATCAATAATTTCAATTGCCACAGATTCAGTAGCTAGTTAGCTAAATTGCTCGACCTTATTTTCATCAACTCGAAGGAATGATTCCCAGTTTCAGTTTAATCGCAATCTTACTGCACTCTTTTATGTACACCTTTACCATGTTTACTACATGTTATGCCTTAATGCTATCCTTGATATACGGACCCCAGACAATATCTACTCTGCTTTATTATGTAGTTGTCTTTGATAAAGGGATCGAAAACCTGATTAAAGTAGTCTGCAAATGTCTTTGTATCTACAGGTGTTAACAAATATAGCTGCACCATCTAAAAGAACAGCAGCAGAAGCCTCACGTGATGCCTCAAAGTGTTTCGCCAGACATGTTACCAAATCTTATTTTGTACAAGATTGCAACTTACCAAAGCTAGAGAGAGACGCGGGTGTGGGTGTGGGGGTGGGGGTGGTGGGCGTGGTAGATTTGATTTTCATTTTGGCTACTTGGTCATCTAAAATGTCTCTCGTGTCTAATACTAGCTGTTCTAATACTACTGTACGCCTTACAAGGACTGTCCATTTCCTCTATAACTCCGCATAAACATTAAACTTGATTTCCAAAGGTAGATTACACTCCTTTCTGATGTTCGTGGTGATGATCATTTGGTGCTTTACATTGAGTATTCTTAATATGATCCTGTGACAATTCAATATCACTTAAAACCCTTGAAATGTTTGGACCTAAAACCATCCACCAAAACAACTGGGTTGTATTTTTCTGTTAGGCCCGCTTCCCCATCACTTTTGACACATTTGTTGTTTTGCTCATGGGATGGTCAACTACAACCAATGTATGAAAAGTCCCGCTCGGTTTTCTGTCTTTATTAAACTCTGTCAAACAATTCATGTCCCGCAGATGCAGTGGTAACCATCTGGCATAATTAATATGATCTAATGCAAACAAAGAAAAAAGTTATAAGTCTAGTCAGCAAGTCGATATACAGCTTGAAAATTCAAGGGCGACCGTCTTTACTGTTTTAAGCAGCCACAGAGTCACTCCATAAGTATATAGCCTCACGCGAAAATTGTTTAATGTGTGTGTGTGTCCGTGCGTGCGTGCGTGTGTGTGCGTGCGTGCGTTTGTGTGTTCGTGTGTGCTTTTACTGAATTAAGTCTGTCAATCCGTCTATCCATACTTCCGTCTGTTCGTGGACACACTCGCTCTTAATGCACAGTTACTAGTAAAATATAGCAAGAAAGGAAAAAAATCCAGCAAAATAAAATATAATTAACTATTTATATAAAATATTCACCAATCCCGTTTTTCATTAGTATCCAATTTTTGAATTAAGTCCAAATAAAATTATCCAATGTTCCTTTAATTCACATTAGCAAGTGTCTCTTTAATCTAAAACAATAAGTGTCTCTTTTTAGTCCAAATTAATTTCCAATATTTCTGGTTTAGTCTAAATATCCAATATAGCTATAAAACTCGAACAGGAAAAGTAACATTCAAGGACGGCAGTCAACCACAAACACACAGAAACAAAGAAGACAATAATAACTAAACTCTCTCACAAATATACTTTTATATTTTTAAAAGCATCCAGTTCAAATTAACTTTTTACCGAACAGAACACAACTAAAATCAACTGCTGAGCTAATCCCAGAATCCGTTTATATACTGTCCAAAGACCTCCCCAAAAGCCTCCCCACAAAAACCATCCAACGAAATCAGTCCAAAGTTCATCACAAATGAATTTGCATAAAATAGTCTAATGAGAACAGTCCAAATTTCATCATAAATGAATTTGAATAAATACTTTGCATACATTGTAAACATGTTTACATCTATACTATTTCTAACTTTCGTCAAGGCCAAATCATGCAGTGCAACATGTAGACACATGCAACAATACATGTAAACATTTAGATATATAGGTAAGACATCCCCTCTTAAAGAAAAAGAATGATTGTAATGCAATGATTTCAACACTTATGTCAAAACACATATTACATATATTACATGACATGTTTTTCTTTTCAAAATCAACAAATGTTAACACATATATTAAATTACACTAGTTTGAATATACACAAGTATCTTAAATTAATCTGCAATTAAATTATCTTTCCCTCTGACATGTTTTCTCAATATCGCACAATGTTCGTCATTGTCCACTCTGTCCACATCCGACCATTTTGATCCATAGCTAAATCATGTTTTCAGTGTCTGGTGAAATCTTTCTATTTTACTTTAAAGCAGAATGGGCTTGATGATCCCAAAGGACCAGTAAGTAATAACACTACTAATGTGTAATAGTGTTGTTTGTGCCGTGTGGCGACCGTAAAAAGTCTCCCCGTACATCCAATAAATATTGTTATTTTTACATCCTACAGGGATTGTATGACATTCATTGATCCAGGTTTTCCTTAAACACGTGTGTTTCATATACCGCGTTGAAGGTTTTGTGCTCATCGACATTTTGGCCCATTTTATTAGGGTTTTCCTTAACTGTCCTCATTATCTTGTATAAGACACTGACGTCGAGTTTTGGACCTCTTTTAACAGTCAGTAAGTTTACTGATATTGTTTCTTATGGATCTTTGATACGATTCTATTTCGTATCTTATTTCGCTTTTCACAGAATGGTATTACTTTCCAAAAAAACAATTATGAGTCTATTAGTTAAAACTTTTAAAATAAATATTTCACCTCTTCGGTTACACTCTGCGTCATCAATACAAATTCCACATAATAACTCTTCATTTCTTAGAACTAAACCATATGTACGCCTTATACCTTTAAATCCTCATTCGGCAACTTCGTTTCATGTTCCTTCTAATAATATTACTAGGATTTTTAATAATGGCTCAAAAGTTTTGGTAACTCCTCTAGGATCACCTGTTTTGAGGAAATACCATATAAAGTCTCTTTTCAGAAATCGTTTAGTTCATTCAAGACGCAGGGTGTTTCGCTCTATTAATAAGTGCAATGCTAAGAGGTGCAGTTGTTGCACTTATTTATCTTGTAAGTCCACCATTAAATCAGCTGTTAATGGTATATTGTTTAATGTATGTCTAGCTTCAACTGTTGATTGACGTACATCTCACGTCATTTATGTTCTGACTTGAAATGCACCACGTTGCGGTATACAATATGTTGGACAAACAGGTCGATCCTTAAAAGTTCGATTTCGTAAACATAAATATAATGCAAGTAATCCTAAAAATGTTAAAAACATACTGTACCAACACTTTCGTCAGTCAGGTCATAATTTTAATAACGTAACTGTTCAACCGGTTGAATATATATTTTTTGATAAGGATGCTACTAATAGCTTTATAATAAAATTTAGACATATTGCAGAACTTAAGTGGGTGAATAAATTACAGACACCTTATCCACTCGGCCTTAATGACAATATTTATCAAGAAGGAAATATTTCTAAAGATCCTAATATTGACATTTTTTTCTATATTTTCTATTCGAAAGCGTAAATCTAGGTCTAATGGTCATAAGGCGTAATGGTAACATCAAACGTACATCGCGTGTAATTATTTCTGTCGCTGATTTACATACTATTTTTAAACAGTCTGGAAAGCACTCTACCTCTGTGTCCATTTCTTCACTAAAGTTGATCGACGAGGAAGCCGACACAATTTTCATTCTTACAGATCCCTTGTATAACACTGCTTCCATAGTTCAAAGCTACACACATGTTCTCCGACCCCATATTGACAAGGAGTCTGATCACGTCAGGCATTTTCTAAAACTACTATATATTAATAAAGGTATTGATTTCATTGACATGCCTAGTATGTTTCGTTGGATGTTTGTCTGTGATATTTCTTGTCGTGCCCTTAATGGTTTATTCTCTTGTTGCTCTGGCTTCTGCCAAGTCACTGAGTACCTTCAATGTGGCTTTCTAAGCTATTGTTTTTTTGTATTATATTTACACGAGCATATTTGTGTTTTACTTATATTGCCTATTGATGCTGCCTTGTTGGTTAGAGATTAGATCATGGCGGAGATTTTTTTATTTACACTGTCCTGTTTTAATGGGATGACAGTAGGGTAAGTGTAAGGTTTGGTGCATCCTAGAACCGGTTTAACCCCCAGGTGGCCTACTTTGCCACTGACCGTTCCAAGGCGGTAGCCCTATTGTCAACCCTTTTGTGTTTGTGATGTCGTTTGCATTTATTATTGCTTTTGCCTTCTTGTTTGTCTGTTTGCGTGTTTGTTTCTGTGTTTTGTGGTTGACTGTCCTCATTGAATGCTACTTTCCCTGTCCGATCTTTTTATATTTCTTTTTACGGCCACCACACAGTACTAAACAAACGCTAGTGTGAATGCCAATTAATATTTAAAAGGTCATCCTTTGGAAGCAACAAACACAAACAAGAGAGAAAAGTAGTAGACTCGGTTTTATTGAGTCTGTTCATGAGCGGTAATTATATGATGTAATACCTCTCACGCCTCCTATCACCGGCTTAAGCGATTGCGCGATATTCTACTTTAAAGCAACACAGAATGGGCTTGATGATCCCAAAAGGACCAGTAAATAATAACACTACTGATTTGGAGTCGGTTCGACTTTTTACGGCCGCCACACAGCACTAAACAAACGCTAGTGTGATTGTCAATACATACTGAAAAGGTGATCCCAACAAACACAAACAAGAGAGAAAAGTAGCAGACTTGGTTTTATTGAGTGTGTTCATAAAAAGTCTTCTCATAAAAAGGCAGCATATCTGCTAATATAAGAGACTGAGAAGCTCCTGTGTCACGTACTATTTTAATAGGGATAGACTTGGTCAAATCACCAATTAGTGATTTAGAACCTTCAGACATGAATGGTTCATAAGTCTCCATAACAGAATCAGACTGGGATTTCTTGATCTCAAAAAATTGCAGTGTTACCTACACAAGACTGGGGTTAAATATTCTTGCATGCACACTATCTATCAAATAATTGTTCTTTGGTTCGTGCAAATTAAGCATGTGTTTGATCACTTTCTTTCTTACAAGTTCTAAACTTCCACTTCTGCCTATATGCCTCTGGTACCAATTCATAAGCATTTAAGATATTATCTTTAACAGTTTTATATGAGGAACTTTGTTCTACTGTTAACTGAATGTATACCTCACGGGTTCTTCCAATTAAAACACTCTGTAAAATTATTGTCCAATGTTCAAATTTCATTTGTCATTTCAAATTTTCAGCAATTTTCTCCAAATGAAGAAAATATGTTTAGTACCATCAAAAGTAGATGTGTGGGAGAGTGGCGGTGAAGGTGAACTTGCCTTGCTTGCCAAATTCAATCTGTGCATCTCAGATTCAAATTCTCTCCTTTTTTCTTCTTCCTGTAATTTCATTTCCTTTTCTCTCATTTCGTTTTCTAATTTCAATTTTTCCAATTCTAATTCTCTTTCTAATTCTATTTCGTTTTCTAATTTCAATTTTTCCAATTCTAATTCTCTTTCTTCTTTTTCTTGTTTTCTCAATTCAATTTCTTTTATATTTTGTAATTCAATTTTTTTTTAAAATTTTAAATCATATTCTGTTTCTACCAAAAAACTTAATACTTCCTCTCCAAAGATTTCTTTATCAGCCAAACATTGTACCAACATATTTTTAATCTCAGATTTTATCATAGACAATTTACATTTCGATAACCTATAATAGTTTGCAAGCAAGATCAATACATCCTTTTTAAGTGAATCAAACTCCTCCTGTGTAGGCATAGCAACACATCTCTCAAGATCAAACACCATTTTGACTGTAGCTGGTTTCACATTTTATAATATTGAAAAAGTACAAAATATACCAATCAATTTGTGCTTTTATTAAAAATAATTTATTATTTTATTAATGCCAAAAGCAATGTAAATGATTAAAGCACCAACAATGTTTCTATCCCGGACGAGCCCCCATTTTATGTTACGAGTAAAATGTAACAAGAAAGGAAGCAAAACCAGCAACACAAAAATATAATTAATTTATTTACATAAAATATTAATTTACAGAATACAAAAATCCAGTTTTTAATTAATATCCAATTTTTTAATTAAGTCCAAATAAAATTATCCAATGTTCCTTTAATTCACATTAGCAAAGGTCTCTTTAATCCAAAACAATCAGTGTCTCTAATTTCCAATATTTCTGGTTTAGTCCAAATATCCAAGTTCACTCTTATTATGAATGAGCAGAATGGTTAGTAAATCTCGATCTCACAGATGTATTTTTATATTTTTAAAAGCATCCAATTCAAATTAACATTTTACTGAACAGAACTCAACTCAACTCAACTGCTAAACTGCTCCCAGAATCCATTTATATACTGCTCAAAGACTGCCCCAAAAGTCTCCCCACCAAAACTGTCCAATGAAAACAGTCCAAAGTTCATCACAAATGAATTTGCAAAACATAGTCCAATGAAAACAGTCCAAATGTCATAATAAATTAATTTGCATCAATACATTGCATACATTGTAAACATGTTTACATCTATACTATGTTTAACTCTCTTCAAGGCCAAATCATGCAACGCAGCATGTACACACCGAGACACATGCAACAATACATGTAAATTTTTAGATATATACGTAACAGCACTCAGCTATTACAGATGGTGTAATAACAAAATCAGGTAAAATCGATTTTCATCATTATCAGGTCATCAGTTCAGGAGTTATTGTCATCGATTGTAAATATAGATATAAAAATCGAACAGGAAAATAAGCATTCAAGGACGACAGTCAAGTTAAGTTTCCAATCAATAACTTAAGAACACATACTGGAGGTCAATATCGATTACCAACGTCATCGGGTCATAAGAGCAAGAGTTATTGTCATCGATTGTCCAGTTGAGTTTACACTAAATAACTTAAGAACACTTACTAGAGGTCAATACAGATTATCAGCGTCATCGGGTCATTCGGGCAGGAGTTATTGTCATCGATTGTACAGTTGAGTTTCCACTAAATAACTTAAGAACACTTACTTGAGGTCAATATTGATTATCAGCGTCATTAGGGCAGGAGTTATTGTCATCGATTGTACAGTTGAGTTTCCACTCAATAACTTAAACACATTTACTGGAGGTCTATATCGATTATCAGCGTCATTAGGGCAGGAGTTATTGTCATCGATTGTACAGTTGAGTTCCCACTAAATAACTTAAGAACATTTACTGGTGGTCTATATCGATTATCAACGTCATCGGGTCATTAGGGCAGGAGTTATTGTCATCGATTGTGCAGTTGGGTTTCCACTTAATAACTTAAGAACACATACTGGAGGTCTTTAAAGATTATCAGGGTCATCGGGTCATAAGGGCAGGAGTTATTGTCATCGATTGTACAGTTGAGTTCCCACTAAATAACTTAAGAACATTTACTAGTGGTCTATATCGATTATCAACGTCATCGGGTCATTATGACAGGAGTTATTGTCATCGATTGTACAGTTGAGTTTCCACTTAATAACTTAAGAACACATACTGGAGGTCTTTAAAGATTATCAGGGTCATCGGGTCATAAGGGCAGGAGTTATTGTCATCGATTGTACAGTTGAGTTTCCACTCAATAACTTAATAACATTTACTGGAGGTATATATCGATTATCAGCGTCATTAGGGCAGGAGTTATTGTCATCGATTGTACAGTTGAGTTCCCACTAAATAACTTAAGAACATTTACTGGATGTCAGTATCGATTATCAACGTCATCGGGTCATTAGGGCAGGAGTTATTGTCATCGATTGTACAGTTGAGTTTCCACTAAATAACTTAAGAACATTTACTGGAGGTCTATATCGATTATCAACGTCATTAGGGCAGGAGTTATTGTCATCGATTGTACAGTTGAGTTTCCACTCAATAACTTAAGAACATTTACTGGAGGTCTATATCGATTATCAACGTCATCGGGTCATTAGGGCAGGAGTTATTGTCACCGATTGTACAGTTGAGTTACCACTAAATAACTTAAGAACACTTACTGGAGGTCAATATTGATTATCAGCGTCATTAGGGCAAGAGTTATTGTCATCGATTGTACAGTTGAGTTCCCACTAAATAACTTAAGAACACTTACTGAAGGTCAATATTGATTATCAGCGTCATTAGGGCAGGAGTTATTGTCATCGATTGTACAGTTGAGTTCCCACTAAATAACTTAAGAACATTTACTGAAGGTCAATATTGATTATCAGCGTCATTAGGGCAGGGGTTATTGTCATCGATTGTACAGTTGAGTTCCCACTAAATAACTTAAGAACATTTACTGGAGGTCTATATCGATTATCGACGTCATCGGGTCATTAGGGCAGGAGTTATTGTCATCGATTGTACAGCTGAGTTCCCACTAAATAACTTAAGAACATTTACTGGAGGTCTATATCGATTATCGACGTCATCGGGTCATTAGGGCAGGAGTTATTGTCATCGATTGTACAGCTGAGTTCCCACTAAATAACTTAAGAACATTTACTGGAGGTCTATATCGGTTATCAACGTCATCGCGTCATTAGGGCAGGAGTTATTGTCATCGATTGTACAGTTGAGTTCCCACTAAATAACTTAAGAACACTTACTGGAGGTCAATATTGATTATCAACGTCATCGGGACATTATGACAAGAGTTATTGTCATCGACTGTACAGTTGAGTTTCCACTAAATAACTTAAGAAAACTTACTGGAGGTTAATATTGATTATCAGCGTCATTAGGGCAGGAGTTATTGTCATCGATTGTACAGTTGAGTTTCCACTCAATAACTTAAGAACATTTACTGGAGGTCTATATCGATTATCAACGTCCTCGGGTCATTAGGGCAGGAGTAATTGTCATCGATTGTACAGTTGAGTTCCCACTAAATAACTTAAGAACATTTACTGGAGGTCTATATCGATTATCAACGTCATCGGGTCATTAGGGCAGGAGTTATTGTCATCGATTGTACAGTTGAGTTCCCACTAAATAACTTAAGAACAATTACTGGAGGTCAATATTGATTATCAGCGTCATTAGGGCAGGAGTTATTGTCATCGATTGTACAGTTGAGTTCTCACTAAATAACTTAAGAACTCTTACTGGAGGTCAATATTGATTACCAACGTCATTAGTGAACAAGTTATTGTCATCGATTGTACAGTTTCCACTAAATAACTTAAGAACACTTACTGAAGGTCAATATTGATTATCAGCGTCATTAGGGCAGGAGTTATTGTCATCGATTGTACAGTTGAGTTTCCACTCAATAACTTAAGAACATTTACTGGAGGTCTATATCGATTATCAACATCATCTGGTCATATACAGGAGTTATTGTCATCGATTGTACAGTTGAGTTTCTAATAAATAAATTAAAAACACTTACTGGAGGTCGCTATCTATTATCAGCGTCACCGGGTCATTAGGACTGGAGTTATTGTCATCGATTATACAGTTGACTTTCCTGAATAACTTAAGAACACTTACTGGAGGTCAATATTATACAATTATGGACTTTTCAGCTGTTATACATGATGTGATATGCACCAAAAAAATCATTATTGACCGAGGCGATAGCCGAGGTCAATAATGATTTTTTGGTACATATCAACATCATGTATAACAGCTGAAAAGTCCATAACTGTTTTATTATATAACCCTCAATTTACAATTATATAAAACAGGTCAATATCAAAAAAACAATTATATAAAACAGGTCAATATCAAAAAAACAGGTCAATATCAAAAAAACAGGTCAATATCGCTAGATATTTTTTCTAAAAAATTACTTTTTAGCCAATGAAAACGCGTCTATTTATAGGTTATATAATAAAGATTATTAGCGTCATCGGGTCATTAGAGCAGGAGTTATTGTCATCGATTGTACAGTTGAGATTCCACTAAATAACTTAAGAACACTTACTGGAGGTCAATATAGATTATTAGCGTCATCGGGTCATTAGGGCAGGAGTTGTTGTCATCGATTGTACAGTTGAGTTTCCACTCAATAACTTAAGAACACTTACTGGAGGTCAATATTGATTATTTTGATCGTCATTAGGGCAGGAGTTATTGTCATCGATTGTACAGTTGAGTTTCCACTCAATAACTTAAGAACACTTACTGACGGTCAATATTGATTATGAACGTCATTAGGGCAGGAGTTATTGTCATCGATTGTACAGTTGAGTTTCCACTCAATAACTTAAGAACATTTACTGGAGGTCTATATCGATTATCAACGTCATCGGGTCATTAGGGCAGGAGTTGTTGTCATCGATTGTACAGTTGAGTATTAACACTATATCATTACCAGTCAGTGCCTGAGCACTATATCACTACCAGTCAGTGACTGAGCACTATATCACTACCAGTAAGAGAGAGATGGAACATTCTATCACTACCAGTAAGTGACCGAGCACTTTATCACTACTAGTTGTAAGTAAGTGACTGAGCACTATATCAGTACCAGTAAGCGACTGAGCACTTTATCACTACCAGTAAGTGACCGAGCATTTTATCACTACTAGTTATTAGTAAGTGACTGAGCACTATGTCAGTACCAGTAAGTGACTGAGCATTTTATCACTACTAGTTATTAGTAAGTGACTGAGCACTATATCAGTTCCAGTAAGCGACTGAGCACTATATCGTTACCAGTTAGTGACTGAACACTATATTGCTATCAGTAAGTGACTGAGCACTATATGACTATCAGTAAGTGGCTGAGTACTATATCACTAACAGCTAGTGAATGAGCACTATATCAATACAATTAAATGACTGAGCACTAAATCAGTTCCAGTAAGTGGCAGAGCACTGTATCACTACCAGTATGTTTCTGAGCACTACATCACTACCAGTAAGTGACTGAGCACTATATCAAAACCAGTAAGTGACTGCGCACTACATCATTACTTGTAAGTAACTGAGCACTTGATCACTACCAGTAATTGACTGAGCACTATATCACTACCAGTCAGTGACAGAGCACTAAATCACAACCATAAGTACTGGGCACTACATCACTACCAGTAAATGACTGGGCACTACATCACTACCTGTAAGTCACTCAGCACTTTATCACTACCAGTAAGTGACTTGGTAATACATCACTAAAAGTCAGTGACTAAACTCATTATCACTACCAATCAGGGACTGAGCACTATATCACTACCAGTAAGTAACTGAACACTATATCACTAAAAGTAAGAAATGGAGCACTATATCACTACCAGTAAGTGACTGAGCACTATATCACTACCAGTCAGTGACTGAGTAATATATAACTACAAGTGAGTGACTGAGCACTATATCCAGTAAGGAAATGAGCACTATATCACTCACAGTCAGTGACTGAGCACTATTTCACTACCAGTAAGTGACTGAGCATTATAAAGCTACCAGTAAGTGACAGAGCACTATATCACTACCAGTAAGTGACTGAGCATTATATAACCAGTAGTAAGTGACTGAGCACTACATCACTATTTGTAGTGACTAAGGACTTTATCACTACCAGGAAGTGACTTGGCAGTACATCACTACCAGTCTGTGACTGAGAACTATATCACTACCAGTAAGTGACTGGTCACTGTATCACTACCAGTAAGTGACTGAACACTATTTCAATACCTGTAGGTGACAGCACTTTATCACTACCGGGAATTGACTTGGAAGTACACGACTACCAGTCTGTGACTGAGAACTATATCACTACCAGTAAGTGACATATCAATATGTCACTACCAGTCAGTGACATCAGTGAATGGGCACTAAATCACTACTAGTAAGTTACTGGGCACTAAAGCATTACCATTAAGTGACTGGGCACTACATCACTACCAATAAGTGACTGGGAATTACATTACAACCAGTATGTGACTGAACACTTTATATCAGTCAGTTACTGAGCACTGTATCATTACCAGTAAAAGAATAAGCCCTATATCATTACCAGTAAGTGACTGGGCACTATATCACTACCAGTAAGTGTCTGACAATACATCACTATCAGTCAGTGACTGAGCACTATATCACTACCAGTAAGTGACTGAGCACTATATCACTACCAGTCAGTGACTGGGCACTAAATCATTACCAGTAAGTGATTTGGCTCTACATCACCACCAATAAGGGACTGGGCACTACATCACTACAAGTAAGTGACAGGACACTGCATCACTACCAGTCTGTGACCGAGCACTATAATACTACCAGTCAGTTACTGAGCACTGTATCTTTACAAGTTAGTGATTAAGCACTATATCACCACCAATAAGTAACTGAGCACTATATCATTATCTGTAAGTCACTGAGCACTATATCACTATCAGTAATCTACAAGTTACTTAGCACGATATCAATATCTGCAAGTGACTGAGCACTATTTCACTACCAGTAATCAATAAGTGACTGATCACTTTATCACTGCCAGTAAGTGAGTGAGAACTATATCACAACGAGTAAGAGACAGATCACTATATCATTACCAGTAATCGTTAAGATACTGAGCACTGTATCATTTCCAGTAGTCTATAAGTTACTGAGCACGATATCATTACCAGCAAGTGACTGAGTACTATATCACTACCAGTAATGACAGAGCACTATTTCACTACAGTAAGTGACTGAGCACTATTTTACTACAGTAAGTGACTGGGAACTATAAAACTACCAGTACGTGACTGAGCACTACATCACTACCAGTAAATGCCTGATCAATATATCATTACCAGTCAGTAACTGAGCACTATATCACTATCTATAAGAATCTGAGCACTTTATTACTACACGTAAGTGACTGAGCACTATATCACTACCAGTAATTGACTGGGCACTATATCACTACCAGTCAGTAACTGAGCACTATATCACAACCAGTAATCAGTAGTGACTGTTCACAATATTACAACTAGTCAGTGACTGAACACTATAGCAATACCAGTCATAGGACTAAGAACTAAATTACTACTAGTAAAAGACGGAGCAATATATCTCTACCAGTAACTGACTGAGCACTATATCACTACCAGTCAGTGACTGAGCACTGTATCGCTACCAGTAAGTGATTGATCAGTATCACTACCAGTCAGTAACTGAGCACTATATCACTACCTATAAGAATATGAGCACTATATCACTACCAGTAAGTGACTTAGCACTATATCACTACCAGTAAGTGACTGAGTTCTATATCACTGCCAGTAAGTAACTGAGCACTACATCACTAACAGTAAGTGACTAAGCATATATATCACTATAAGTAAATGACTGTGCACGATCACTACCAGTAAGTGACTGAGCACTATATCATTGCCAGTAAGTGACTGAGCACTATATCATTACCTGTAAGTGATCTACTGATACTATAATACTACCAGTCAGTAACTGAGCACTATATCACTGTCAGTAAGTGATTGGGCACCATATCAATATCAGTAAGTGATTGAGCACTATATCACTACCAGTAAGTGTCTTGACACTATATCACTAGCAGTAAGTGGACTGCGCACTGTATCACTACCTGACTGAGCACTGTATCATTACCAGTAATTAACTGAGAAATATATCACTGCCAGTAAGTAACTGAGGACTACATCACTACCAGTAAGGGACTCAGCAGATATATAACTACATTAATTGACTGTGCACTATCACTACCAGTGACTGAGCACTATATCACTACCAGCAATTAACTGAGCACTATATCAGTACCAGTAAGTGACTGAGCACTATATCACTACCAGTAAGTGACGAGCACTATATCAAAACCAGTAAGTGACTGCGCACTGTATCACTACCAGTTCGTGACTTAGCACATGTATCACTACTAGTAAGTGACTGAGCATTATATCACTACCAGTGAGTGACTGAACACTATATTACTACCAGTAAGTGACTGAGCATTATATCACTTCTAATAAGTGACTGAGTACTATGCCACTATCAGTAACCGACTGAGCACTATATCCCCACCAGTAAGTGACTGAGCACTATATCACTACCAGTAAGTGGCTGAGCACTACATCACTACTAGTAAGTGACTGAGCATTATATCACTATCAGTCAGTGACTGAGCACTATATCACTACCAGTAAGGAATTGCGCACTGTATCACTACCAGTACGTGACTGATCACATGTATCACTACCAGTAAGTGACTGAGCATTATATCACTACCAGTAAGGAATAAAATACTATATCACTACCAGTCAGTGACCGAGCACTATATCACCACCAGTAAGTTAACTGAGCACTATATCACTACCAGTAAATGACAGAGCGCTATATATCACTACCAGTACTGTGACTGGATACTATAGTCTCTACCACTAAGGGACTGCGCACTGTATCACTACCAATAACTGACTGATCACATTTATCACTTCTAGTAAGTGACTGATCATTGTATCGCTACTAGTAAGTGATTGAGCACTATATCACTACGTACCAGTCAGTGACTGAGCACTATATCAGCGCCAGTAAGTGTCAGAGTACTATCACAACCAGTAAGTGACTGAGCACTGTATCAAAGCAGTCAGTGACAGCACTGTATCACAACCAGTAAGATACTGAGCACTATATCACTACCTGTCAGTGACGGAGCACTACATCATTACCCGTTAGTGACTGATCACTATCACTACCTGTAAGTGACTGAGCACTATATCACTACCAGTAAGTGGTTGAGCACTATATCAACACCAGTAAATGACTGAGCTCTATCATTACCAGTAAGAGACTAAGCACTATGTCACAACCAGTATGTGACGGAGCACTATATCACTACAAGTAAGTCACGGATCGCTATATCACAACCAGTAAGTGACTGAGCACTACATCACTACCAGTCAGTGACTGAGCTTTATATCACTACCAGTAAGTGACTGAGCACTATATTACTGTCAGTAAGTGATTGGGCAACATATCAATACCAGTAAGAGATTGAGCACTATATCACTACTAGTAAGTGTCTGGGCACTATATCACTAGCAGTAACTGACTGCGCACTGTATCACTACCTGACTGAGCACTGTATCATTACCAATAATTGACAGAGAAATATATCCCTACCAGTCACTGACTGAGCACTTTGTGACTACTTGTAAATGACTGAGCAAAATATCACTACCAGTAAGTGACTGAGCACTATATCACTACCTGTAAGTGATTTACTGACTACAGTATAACTACCAGTCAGTAACTGAGCACTATATCACTGTCAGTAAGTGATTGGGCACTATAGCAATACCAGTTATAGATTGAGCACTATATCACTAACTATCAGTATCTGAGCACTATATCACTACCAGTAAGTGACTGAGCACTATCACTACCGGTAAGTGACTGGTCACCTTATCACTACCAGTGCGTAACAGAGCACTATATCACTACCAGTAAGTGACTGATCACTATATAACTACCAGTCAATAACAGAGCACTTTATCACTACCTGTAAGAAACTGAGCACTATATCACTACCAATAAGCGGCTTGGCACTATATCACTACCAATAAGTGACTGAGAACTACATCACTGCCAGTAAGTAACTGAGGACTACATCACTACCAGTAAGGGACTCAGCAGATATATAACTACCAGTAATTGACTGTGCACTATCACTACCAGTGACTGAGCACTATATCCCCACCAGTAAGTGACGAGCACTATATCAAAACCAGTAAGTGACTGCGCACTGTATCACTACCAGTTCGTGACTTAGCACATGTATCACTACTAGTAAGTGACTGAGCATTATATCACTACCAGTGAGTGACTGAACACTATATTACTACCAGTAAGTGACAGGGCACTATATCCCCACCAGTAAGTGACGAGCACTATATCAAAACCAGTAAGTGACTGCGCACTGTATCACTACCAGTTCGTGACTTAGCACATGTATCACTACTAGTAAGTTGAACTGAGCCCATTATATCACTACCAGTTGAGTGACTGAACACTATATTACTACCAGTAAGTGACTGAGCATTATATCACTTCTAATAAGTGACTGAGTACTATACACTATCAGTAAGCGACTGAGCACTATATCCCACCAGTAAGTGACTGAGCACTATATCACTACCAGTAAGTGGCTGAGCACTACATCACTACATCACTACTAGTAAGTGACTGAGCATTATATCACTATCAGTCAGTGACTGAGCACTATATCACTACCAGTAAGGAATTGCGCACTGTATCACTACCAGTACGTGACTGATCACATGTATCACTACCAGTAAGTGACTGAGCATTATATCACATACCAGTAAGGAATAAAATACTA